>VZRI01002514.1:7493-37259 GCA_013397515.1 Upupa epops | reverse complement strand
CCAACAGCATCCTGGCCTGGATCAGGAAGAGAGTGATCAGCAAGAGAAGGGAAGTTCTCCTGCCTTGGACTTTCTTCCCTAGGGCGTAGAGTCCAGTACTCTCAGCCTTTCCTCTCAGGAGACATGCTCCATCCTTTCATCATCTTCTTTAATCTGAGGGTGGGGGATCCCTGGAACAGGCTGCCCAGAGAGGGGGTGGAGGCCCCATCCCTTGAACCATTCAAAATCAGGCTGGCTTGGGCTGTGGGCAATCTGGTCTGGCAAGTGATATCCCTGCTTGTTGTAGGGGGGTTGAACTCAATGATCTTTTCAGGTGTCTTCCAACCCAATACATTCTACTATTCTATGATTCTGTTGTCTCTCTTACACTGAGTACCCTGAACTGGACACAATACTCCATATGTGGCCACATCAGTGATGAGGTACCGAGAGAAGTTTAGACATTAATCAGTTACAGGAATCTGTTTTCCAAGGCAGTGGTGGAGTGTCCCTCTCTGGAGGGATTTAAGAGTCATGTAGATAAGAGTGATTAAGGGCTATAGTTTAGTTGAGTATTTCTCAGTGCTGGGTTAATGGTTGGACTTGGTGATTTGAAGGTCTTTTCTGACTTAGGTGAATCTGTGAATAAACTCCATCAACCTGCTGTCATTGCTTTGTTTAATGCAGCCCAGGATATAACTGGCCTTCTTTACAGCAAGAGATTGTTGCTAGCTCATGTTCAACCTTACATCCAGCAGGCTTCCCAGGTTCTTTTTGCAAAGTTTCTTTCCAGCTGGGTAGCTCACATTGTACCTCCCAGGTGCATGACTGTACTTCTCCTCGGTGAACATCTGGAGGTGTTGTGTGTTCATTTCTCCAGCCTATGGAGATGCCTCTGGATGGAAGCATGACCTTCTGGTCTATCAGGCACTCTGAGACACAAAATCATTGAGGCCAGAAAAGCCCTCTGAGCTCATCCAGCACAGTCCAGCACCTAGCATCACCACATCAGCCAAACTAGGGCACTCAGCCAGGCTAGGCTGTCCTTCAACACCTCCAGACA
Organism: Upupa epops; assembly: GCA_013397515.1. Taxonomy (NCBI): domain Eukaryota; kingdom Metazoa; phylum Chordata; class Aves; order Bucerotiformes; family Upupidae; genus Upupa; species Upupa epops. The sequence continues at coordinate 36,217 of VZRI01002514.1, read as the reverse complement.
CGGGGATTCCACCACTGCCCTGGGCAGTCCAGTCCAGGCTCTGAGCACCCTTTCCCTGAGAAAGGGCTTCCTAACATCCAACCTAACCCTCCCCTGGCAGCTTCAGGCCCTGCCCTCTCATCCTGACACTGGTTGCCTGAGCAAAGAGCCTGACACCCACCTGACTACAACCTCCCTTCAGGGAGTGGGAGAGAGGGAGAAGGTCCCCCCGAGTCTCCTCTTCTCCAGGCTAAACACTCCCAGCTCCCTCAGCCTCTCCTCATCAGCCTTTCCCTCCAGTCCCTTCCTCAGCCTCGTTGCTCCCCTGGACCTGCTCTAGCCCCTCAATCTCTTCCTTGAAGGGAGAAACCCAAAAACTTCCAGTTTTGAGTTAGCTACAAACTTGCTGACACTCTGCCCTGCCACCCAGATGATTAATGAAGATGTTAAACAGAACAGGACCCAGTATTGAGATTGCTCATTACTTCTGGTGTCCAGCTTGACTGTGCTGTGGGTCATCATGCTCTGGCCCTTGCTAAGTCCAGATAAGCAGACATTAAGGTGTGCTGAAAACTTATTCAGCTCATAACAGCAAGGGCTTGTCTACAGGTTGTTGCACAACATGATCTTACAGGAGACAGTGTCATCCTGGTAGACACTATTTATTGTTCTCCTGTCACTTACCAGGCCAGTAATTTCTCCATGGAAGTTTATCAGGTTGGTCAGTCATGACTTCCCTTGGGGGAAGACAGACTCCTCATGAGTTTTTTTGTCCGTAATTCCCATTCTTAAATATGGTTTTCAGAATTAGCTACTCCTTTCTCAGGGATTGAGGTGATGTTGACTGGCCTGCGATTCTCCGAGTCACCCTTCTTGCCCTTCTTAAAGATAGGCATTGTATTTTCTTTCATCTGGTCTTTGGACTTTTCTCCCAGTTGCTATGATTGATCAAAGATGATTGAAAGTCACTTTGCAATGACATCTGCCAGCTCCCTCAGCACTTGAGTGTGCATCCATTGTTGACCTGACCTGACCTTCCTAGACCCGATCCTTTTCCACAAGGGCTACATCTTCCTTACTCCAACCTTATTTCCTGGTCCCAGTGACAGGATGTTCCTGAAGACTGGTAGTAAAGACAGAGGCCAAGCTGGCATTTGGTATCTGTCTCGGTTTCGGAAGACAGGTACCAAATTCTTTCAATTTAAAGGCCTTCAAGCAAAAGATTTGGGAAAAGGAACAACAATTCTTTATTAAGAACCCTAAGAAAACCCAACAGTACGCCCAAACAACCAGTCAAAAGAAAAGTCCTAGGGATCCCGACAGAGCAAAAACCTGTCCCAGTTCAGTTTCAGTTCTCCCGGAGTGGGTCGCATGGAGAGGCAAGCGGCAGGCAGGAGAGAGAGAGAGAGAGAGAGCCGGCAGTCACAACAGCAGCTCTGTTCGGTGCAGAAGCCAGTAGAAACTCCGAGGACGGGAGGCAGAAAGGTCTCGGAGAGAAGCTGGATTCCGTGAAGCAGCAAGGGCAGCGGTGGAGAGAGCCAGCGGCACCGAAAGGCACGCGAAAGCCGGCTTCAGCTGGGTATCGCAGGGTCCGGGGACAGGAAAACTCCCGCAGAGAGCAAAGCCCAGCAGAGAGCCAGACCGTAGAGAACGAGCCTCCGTCCAGCCCAAGACCCAGTTGAGAAACGAGTCTCCCGAGAGCGAGCCCCCCTCCTTTTTTCTGAGTCCCAGTACGTGCCACTCGGCACGGGCACGGTCAGTTTCCCCCCCACTTCCCCCCACTGGGTGAAGTGTCTCACAATGGGATGAGATGGGTCTTGATGGCCCATCAGCAGAGACACTTAAGAAAAATATGCCCCACCTGGTTTTAACAATTGAGTCGGTACCGAGGCATTCACTCCCCGATCCTCTATACAGCTTCTCAACTGCTTCCAACAGATGAAAATAGAATACAAAGTTCTTGATTTCATAACCCAAGACAGTATCTCATCCTCTTCCATGTCCTTTGTCACCATGTCCACCATCTTGGTTAGCTGTGGGTCCACAGTTTCCTTACTCTTCCTTTGGTCACCTGTGGGCTCCTGGACACCTCTCTTGTAGTCTTTGACATTCCTTGGCAGACATAGTTCACCTTTCCTACCTTTATCCTTGGATGCTGTTTTTTTCTGGATACCTCCCAGATTACCCTCAACTTCATTCTGTGAGTTAGTTCAGGAGCAACTTGTCCATCCCTGCTGGCCCTCTGCCATTTTTTTCCCAGTTCTCTTGAGCTTGGAGGAGACGATCCCTGAATATTAACTGGCTTTGTTGGGCCCTATTTCTGTTGGGGCCTTATTGCATAGAACTCTTCTAAGAAGATTTGTGAAGAGACACAAGTCCGCTTTCCTGCATCCTACAGGAAAGTGAGCTTGCTTTTCACCCTTCCCCTGGTCCTCAGGATCCTGAACTCTGGCATCTCATGGTTACTGCAGCTGAGGCTCTTTGACCTTCACATCCCCAGCAAGCCCCTCCTTGCTGGTGAGTGTAAGATGCAGTAGAGCACCTCTCTTTGTTGGCTCCCTTACCATTTGGAGGAGGAAGTTATTCATGAGTGCACTCTAGGAACCTTCTGCATGGCTTGAATTGCTGACAAAAGTGATATCTACCCCAGATATTGGTTTGTCCTTGTCAAAACTGGGGCAAGATTCCCATTACTCCAAGATTTATGAGTAAGCTTTGTACCAACCTTTCTTAAGGAGCTTCCCTTGTTCCTGTCACCATTATTTTGCTTATAATAACTGTACTAATTAACTGTCTTTTTATTCTTACCCTATCTGCGTTTCCAAATAAGTAAAAACTATAAAAATACATTCATGTGCAATTCATATAATTTATTGAACAAAGAATAGAAATTAATTTCTACACAGCTGTTCTAACATTATCTGTTCTCCCTAGGAACAGGTGACTGCACAATCAGTATAAAAATGAATTAATGACAAAAGAAACTATATTTTACACATTATATGTGCGGTTGTGTAAAATATGAATACAATGGGATGTGGATTTCATCATGTTATATAAAAGGAACTGTGTATAACCTGAATTTCACTTTATCACAACATTAGTATTCCCCTACATCTTGTTGAGGGGTTTTTTTACGGTTCATATTGATGTATCAGAAGGTGTTGTAGGCTGCTGACTTTTCTACAGAATTAATCTTAACTTTGATCCCTTTTATCATACTGTGCAGGAGTTCTGAAGAAAGCTGGTGGGGAGCTTTTAATAGGAGAAACTAGAGCAAATGAAACCAGTGTGCTTCCTGAGCATTTACTTCAGGTAGAAGAGGTGAGTATGAAAAGAGCCTTGAGCTTTGTAGGGGGTTTTGTTTAGTCTGTGTCTCCCATGTAGTCTGTCTCCACGTTCATTATAAACACCAATTGCCGTAGTTTCTTTATTTAGCTACTGCAATTAATTTTGGGTAAAACATGTTGGTTAAGATGGAATAAAATCTTAACAACATTCATGAAGAAATGGTTGTTATTTTCATAATAAGAGAACAGATTTAACTCCAGAAGTGAAGTAATATACCTCATTAAAATAAGATAGTGAAAATATCTGAAAAATTATGCAATTACCCATTGTTAAATATCTTCTCGAATACAACAGACCATTAACAAAAATCTATCCAGTTATTAGCACTTGATCATAGCAGTGCTTCCTATAGGGCCAAATACTCATACAATGTCCTGTTTCTTGGGGTACTCACTGACAGCTGGCTGAACAGGAGCCAACAGTGTGCTCAGGTGGTCAAGAAGGCCAATGGCATCCTGGCTTGTATTAGCATTGCAGGCAGGTCTAGGGAAGTGATCATACTTCCATACTCTCTGTTGGTGAGACCCCCACCTTGAGTACTGTGTTCAGTTTTGGGCCCCGCAGTTCAAGAAGGACATTGAGGCACTGGAGCAGATGCATAGGAGAGCATCAAAGCTGGTGAAAGGCCTGGAGAACCAGCCTTACAAAGAGTGGCTAAGGGAACTGGGGCTGTTCAGTCTGAAGAAGAGGGGTGTCTTTGTGTAGAGACAGCTCACCTCAAAACTATGGTCAGGCGGGGGTCAGTCTTTTCTCCCTAGACACTGGAGACAGGACAAGGGGTCACAGTCTTCAGCTCCATCGGGGGAGGTTTAGACTTGAAATTAGGAAAAGGTTTTTCACTGAAAGAGTGACCCTGTTTTGGAACGGGCTGCCCATGGAGGTGGTTGGGTCACCATCTCTGGAGGTGTTTAAGGTTAGGCTGGATGAGGTGCTGAGTGGCATGATCTAGATGGCAGATGTTTAGGTTTGCTTGGTTGGTTTTAGGTTGGAGTAGATGATCTTGCAGGTCTTTTCCAGCCTCATCAGTACTGTGAGACTGTGATACTGTGAGTGTTGGGAGCAGAGGAAGGGAGAGTAAGGAGAGAGAGGTTCTGAATTGAAATAAGGTGGGAAGGATACATTTCATAGTCTTTTGTTGTCTTCCAGTTTAGTGTTATAGCTGCAACTTGTTAGGAATCCTTCATTTCTTCTTCTAAACCCTCACGGAAGGGATCTTCACTTAGCATCTGAAATCATTAAATTGTTTCTCTTACAGTGGTGAAGTTATGAGTTGGTTGCTTCTGGTAAGGATTAAGGTTGCTGAATGTCATGTGAGCAATGCAAAGCAGGATGAGTGGAAAAGGCAGGATGTTTTTCTGTGTCTTCTTGCAACATAGAATAGTTTAAGATCATAGAGTCCAACTGGGAACCCAACTGTCCCATCCCACCACTAAACCCTGTCCCTGAGCTCTGGATCTCCCCAGCTGTGAAACATGGCCAGGGATGGCAATTCAACTCCCTCCCTGGGCAGCCTGTGCCAAGGCCTGATGGCCCTTTCCAGGGAGAAGGTTCTCCTCAGGGCCAACCTCACCTTCCCCTGGGGCAGCTGGAGGCCGTTTCCTCTTGTCCTGTCCCTTATCTCTTGGGAGAAGAAACCAACCCCCACCTCTCTGCACCCTCCTGGCAGGCAGTTGCAGGCAGCAAGGTCTCCCTTCACCCTTCTTTTCTCCAGACTGAGCAGCCCCATTTCTCTCAGCTGCTCCTCACAAGATTTGTTCTCCAGCCCCTTCCTCAGCCCTGCTGCCCTTCAGAGACTCCCAGAAGTCTCTGTTTAGAGATGGCACAGAATTAATGTCAACTTTACCAAAAACCAGCATGGAGTAAAAGTTACAAATGTCTAAACATTTTAATCTTTACTAAATCCAACTCTACAGAAGTGACTACTGTTGTTAAAACCACCCTCTCTAAAGGTTTTCCATTAATATTCCTGGTAAATAGCTTCCAGTTGTCACTGTGCAGTTAAAATTACTGCAGCATTGTTGGATTTCTCCTTAAAATTATTGAAAATGTTTATAAATCTATTTAGGTTTGTTAAATAGATTCCGTTAAAAATCACGAATCATGATTTACAGGTGAAACACAGCTTTTTAAAAGGAGTCTTTCTGAAGGTTTTAAAGTATTTGTGAAAAAGCAATGCATTTTATAAACGGATATAAATACATAAAATTTTTATTCCTTACACATTTTCTTCCTTAAAATTTTCTTATTATTTTTATTGTTATGTATTCCTTAAACATTTCATTCCTCAAAGATTTTATTCCTTAAAAATTTGATGATTAATTTATATGAATGCTCGGTTTTGTTGAACTCATTTACTGCTTTACCTATGCCTCCCGGAATAACTGTGACTACATTTTACGTTATTAAACTGAATTTCAGAAGGTGATCGTGTCCTGTAATTGTGTTACAGATGTTCATATAAATTTCAGACAACACTAAACTCGTGATATGTTAGGACTGATTTAATATAAACATGTATTTCAGCCCGTTATACTGAATTTCGGCTGGAGAAATGCATTTAAAGACCTGTCTTCCTCAGTGGCACACTGTATAACAATAGCGATCGAGGATTTTTCAACAAAAATTCTTCAACATGAGCAGAAGGAAGAGTTTTCAGCTGCAGGCTGTGAAATGACTCTTGTAAACAACCAGCAAATGAGGGAGTCCTGCGGAGCAGTCCAACAGGAGGAGCAACCAAAACGAATTGCTAAGGCAGGTATCAAAAGATCTGAAGTTTGAGGGGAGACAGAATGCCGGGGCTGTTTGCCATCCACACTTTGAAGTACTTACAGTACCATTAATATTCTATATCTTATATAAATGGAATTAAGAAGAAAGCGAGAGGCATTACAGTTTGAGGCTTTGTACAATAGCCCGTAGTCTACACTTGAAAGAATTAACTTCTAAACTTTGCTGGCATCAAATTTTTTTCGCTCAAAAACATTGTGATTAGTATCTGCTCCGTTACCAAGTGGTTTGATGGGAAAGTGCTGAAAGCTTTGAACAGAGTTCTAAAAGGATTTCCTGAATTCATATCCTCAGACATGCCGTTTCAACTAATCAGCCTAAGCAGTAACATGGCCAAAGTAGTGTTCTTTGATTTGGCTAAAAGGTCATCTCTGACGATTAATTGAACTGTTTTTCTAAGGGGATCAACTCCGCAAGTTTTGTTTTTCATGAGAAAGCTTTACAGCTGCTGCAGTGAGTGTGGAAGGCTGGTGATCAGTGTTTCCTAGAAATAACGCACCCGCTCTCAAAGGATAGTTTGAGGGAGATGAATTCGATGAGAGGTTCTGTACTAAGGAATGTGCTCGTATGTTTTTCAGAACAAATTAGTTTAGAAAGATGTCTTTGTTCACAAGGAATTGACCTTACGGTTTGGTTGTATATCTCACGAAACTGTAAACAAACTGGCATAAGATGGTGTTATTTTTCCCTGATATGCAACTTTAAAGCAAGAAGGAATGAAGCAGTAACTCATTTATCACAGATAGATGTTTCTCCCCTGTATAAGGGAACAAAATTTAATGTAGTTACACTTTATGCCAATTTCATTACTCAAGAACCTGACCCTAGTGCGTAGAAATTAAACAGTGCCATCAGAATACAAATAACCCAGTACCGCTTTTATTCCTCACAGTTTTGTTCTGACATCATGGAAGAACTCGACACACTGCTTCCACTGGCTCTGGCATGCAGAGATGATTCTCTTCAGGAAATCAGAGCCAACTTTGTAGAGGCCTGCAGCAAAGTGGCAACAGCTGTCCTGGCAAGGCTAGAGGAGAAGAGCAAAGACTTCCCCTCCAGGGCTTCCCTGCAAGACTTGCATGCTGCCCTCTCCACGGCAATATATGTCCTTCAGCATTTTACTACCTATAGCAATTTAATGAGAGAAACAAGCAAAAAGTGAGTCCCGCTTAATTCTGTTAGTTTATCTAAACTTGAACAACGTAGGACCTTGTTCCATTGGGGTGACACAGTATGGTGGTGGGTTTCCAAATGGCACTGTGCTCCAGCCCTTGCTGCTTATGGAAAGACCTGAATCACAGCTATTGATTATCTGAAGCAGCCTTTACAAAGCAATGTATGGTTAAGATTGTAGACTCATAGAATCATTTGGGATTAGAAGGGACCTCAAAAGATCATCCAATCCAATCCCCCTGCCACAGCAGGATCACCCAGACCAAGTTGCACAGGGACACATCCAGGGGAGTCTGGAACATCTCCAGAGAAGGAGACTCCACAACTCCCCTGGGCAGCCTGTTACAGTGCTCTGTTACCCTCACTGGGAAGAAGTTCCTTCTGATACTGATATGGAACCTCCTCGGTTCCAGCTGGCACCCAGTGCCCCTTGTCCTATCACCAGATGCCCTTGAGAAGAGCCTGGCTCCATCCTCCTGACACCCACCCCTCACAGATTGATAGACATGAATGAGGTCTCCTCTCAGCCTCCTCTTCTCCAAGCTCAAGAGACCCAGCTCCCTCAGCCTTTCCTCATAAGGGAGGTGTCTGCATTTGATCTGCAGATCAATGCATATTTTTCTATTTATTTGTTAATCTTGAGTAAATAGGATTATCCAGTGAAATAAATGTACTCTGCTCTCATATAAAGGGAGGGCTGAGGCCTAATTTCCTTCTCTGTCCTTTGCAATGGCTCAATTTTCATAAAATCTGATTTAGCTTGCAGCAGTTTTAGAGAACTGTTTAACTGTGACTTCCTGCAACTTTTCCGTAGTGAAAATCTGAGGAAATGCAGCCAAAGAGTTTTCCAGAAGTTATTTTTAATTGCTTTTGGAAAAAATAAATTAGAGAGGATGAAGTAGTAGTGTGAATTTGAGGAGAGTGTTTGACCTGGGGAACAAACTAACGGCACTCGCTGGGGTTATAGGAGACTGACAGCATCACGCCAGGAGGCTCTTTGTTGGTCCACGTGGTTTTGGCCATAAATAAAACAGTAGAAATTGGGTCTTTCAGGTGGGACACCTGAAATTTCAAAAAACCCCTGAAATTTCTGAGAATTCTGTTTTTCTAGGAATAGATGTTTTCCACCGGGTTGTGTGCCCTGAGCTACTTTCCCTCTGATGTGTTAGTCTCTCCTGCATTTGTGAAAGGGGACTCTGAGCTGGAATATTGCTGCATGATTGCCTATTTTGAAAGGGTTTCAGTACATATCCACCAAAAATAATCTCTAGACTCTCAGTTTATGTTTTCTTCATCGCGCTCAGTGCTGATGCAATTATGCTGCAACCCAATAAATGAATGACATATGTACTTTTATCTCAGAAAACTAGGTGAAGTAATACATTTCCCTGTGACTTAGTTAAATGAGAATTTATAGACGAGCAGATATATTTAAAGAACTTGTGAAACACAGACAAGATTATTTCTCAAAAGTGAATGCGAGGTTCAGACTCCGGGACTGAGAGGAAATGAATGATTGATACCTAATAATCAAAACCATTTGCAGTACTGGGGATTGTTACCTCCTACTGCACAGCCTTTCAATCTTTGCTTCTTTGTTCCTTCTTTCTGAACAGACCCCTGTTCCTCCAGCCTGTCCAACAATATCAGGAATTCATCAACATTCTCCAGTTTCAAGTTACGGACTACTGCGTCAGAGTTTGTGCTACAAGCATTTTACAGGATGCTGAGAGCCACCACTGGGATGACAACAAAGCTTTTTACGAGGTGTGAGGTTAAGTTTACTGTGCTTCCCTTTTACAAAATGTGTTTTACTGGTTGCCAGCTCTCTGACTAATTAGAAGCTTAAGATCAACATTATTTTTACATAAAGATTATGGGAATTTACTGTTTTGAAATATATTTTATGGCAGGGAACTGTCTCTGTGGAAGTTATGCAGGGAAACACAGTCATGTAGAGATGATACAAATCATTACCATACGGCACTCATGTCCTTTGCTGCATAAAATACTGTACCTTAAGTTGAGGACATTTATACGGAGCTCGGTAAAGAAGACATGATTATTCTAACTGTTCTTATAGAAGATGTGACAGTACAGATAACTTTTATCCTGAAAATTTTAAATTCGATGCTTTGGTTTTTATTTTAAATCATTTCCCTCTTTTATCTTTTGAGTGATGTACTGAAGAAAGGCACTCTATGGGGTTACCGTCAGCATTCAGCAGTTCATTTTTGAAATAACTGGGGCTGTTTTACCAGCATTTTGAAGTCAAAGCTCTGATATTATGTTATATTAATTGTATTAATTTTATTGTGGTGTTCTGGGCAATTGGATCCTGTGAGTGATGTCACAGATCCACTGGATAATTCTGGTTGGAAGGGAGCTCCCAGATCCCCGAGTCCAACCATCCCCACCCCAACAAAACCCCTCAATCCCTGAGAGACTGACAAACACAACCTGACCCCCTCCCTGCTGCCACTCGAGCAGGGCGGGAAGCACCATGGCTACACGGTTCTTCAACATCTCCAAAAATGGGGACTCCACCACCTCCCTGGGAAGGCCCTACCAGTGCCCAACCACTCTGGTTTTGAAGAATCTCTTCCTCAGATCCAATCTAACCCTCCCCTGCCTCAACTGCAGACCAGTGCCCCTGCTTCTGTCAGCAGTCACCCAGGAGAAGAGGCCAACAGCCACCCCTCCACAACCTCCCTTCAGGGAGTTGGAGAGGGCAGTGAGGTCCCCCCTCAGCCTCCTCTTCTCCAAACTCACCCTGCCCAGCTCCCTCAGCCTCTCCTCACACGATTGGTTCTCTGAATCCCTCACAAGCTTGATAGCTCTGCTCTGGACTTGTTCCAGCATCTCTGTAGAGCCTTCCTGCCCTCAGGCATATCCACACTCCCACACCATTTGGTGACTGAGGGTGCTCTCAATCCCCATGTGCAGGTCATCAATAAAGATCTCAAACAAGACTGGCCCCCATGCTGAGCCCTGAGGGCACCACTTGTGACCGGCTGCCAGCTGGATTTCACCCGATGTTCCTGATTGTTGTGGAGGAGTAGGACTAGATGTTGTTTGGAGGTCCCTTCCAACCGAATACATTCTATGAACCTATGATTCTAATAGTATAATATAATATAATGTAATATAATATAATATTTTAATGTTAATATTACATTATAATCCAATTGATTCTGTTAAAAAACTCTAACAATCAACTGAATGATTATACTTTAATGAGGTTGCTTTTCTTCATCCCAGTTCAGTGCAGACATAGACTGACACCCAGCATTTGAAATGACTTTCACTGCATTTCAGGATTAAGTGAAAGTATTCACAACTGGTGTTTAGAAAAAATAACTGAGATCTAGAGACAAAACCCTTCCCTCCTTCATATCATTTGCTGTGAGTGAAGGTTGGTTTTCTTAGGAGTTTTCTAGAATTATTACATGAGAGAGGACTCAGTGTGACACGTGTCATCTACAGATGCAATAATAAAACCCACTAGGTCACTGACACAGAGTCTATGCTGGTGATGCAGAGACCAGAGTATGAGCAGTCTCTGACAGACAAGTAACTAAGGACTTCACTTCTGTTTGACTGTCAGATCAGATATACCGGGTTGATAAGCGAGTTAGATATTTAGTGGCTTTCAGCCATGGGTAAATCATGATTTGATCGTTGCAGTCTGTAGTCCATATGGTGCTGTGTCCTGTTTGTTAGTGACCCAGTGACTATTCTCAGTGAGGAACCCTAATTGTTAAAAATTGCTGTCTCAAGGAGGAAGAGTATGGATTAGCTCGACAGCTTTATCATTCCTGATCACTACTGGTGTGTGTAGGGAGCTATAAAGCAAGCAGATGGAGTACTTTGCAGAATCACACAGAATCACAGTTATTGAGGCTGTAAACGCCCTCTGAGCTCCTCCAGCCCAGCCCAGCACCTAACATCACCCCAGAAACTACTCCAGGGTACTAATGTCCACAGCGAGGCTATCCTTCAATACCTCCAGGGACGGGGACTCCCCCACTGCTCTGGGCAGTCCAATCCAGGCTCTGAGCACCCTTTCCATGAGGAAGGGCTTCCTAACAGCCAACCTAACCCGCCCCCGGCAGCTTCGGGCCCTGCCCTCTCATCCTGGTGCAGGGTGCCTGGGAGAAGAGCCCAACCCACATCTGTCTATAATTTCTCTTTGGGAGAGTTGTAGGGAATGATAAGGTACCCCCTGAGTCTCCTCCAAGCTAAACACCCCCAGCTTCCTCAGTCTCCACTCATCAGTCTTTCCTTCCAGTCCCTTCTCCAGCCTCATTGCTCTTCAGGAGTCACTCCAACCCCTCCATCTCTTTCTTGAAGTGAGAGACCCAGAACTGCTCAGGGATGGACCATGACCTGCTCAGACTACCTTCAGGAAACGAGATGCTGAGCAGCTGCTACTTCCTCTGATCCCTTGTAGACATCATAAATGGAAGAGGTTGGCTTAAGACATTGTCCAGTGCAGAGGCTACATCCACATGAAACTTCTAACCATGAAAAGTGACTCCTTTCAAGGTCAAAGTTTGGCAGGAAGGGCAAGGTTCTGCCTCTTGAGTTGGGTAGATCCTGCTGAGCTCAGAAAACAAGGGCAACTTGGAGGCAGGTGTCAGAAGACCACCTGATTCAACAAGAGCAAGCCACACTAGATACTCGTCATGGGTGTCCTGGTTTAGATTATTCTGTGCTGATTGGATTTGTCAGGGTCACCAAAACAGAGAGAAATGGGATCAAATGTTATAATAAAGAAAATCTAAGAAATATAATTAACAGAAAGTAAAGAATGATGGGATCACAGCCAAGAGCATCCAACCCTTCAGCTTCTTTTTTCCTTCTCCCAAAACAGATACGTCACTCACTAACACCACTAAGTTGCCAACCTTCTCTGAGAGAGGGAGAGAAAGAGAGAGAGTTAGAATTAATTGTCTTTCACCAGGTGTGCAAGTCAGAACACATCACTCACAACACAGGTGAGACAGAAGCCAATATGGAGTCCAACACCTGCGGTCAAATGCCCTTCCATGTTCCAGACATTATTTTGGGTGGATAGGACTATGGGAAGGAAATATCTGGCTGTTGCATGTTGCATGGAAATAGAGTCAGTTTTTCATGCAGGAGGGGCTGGGTTTGAATCCCAGTGAAACCAGCTGGCCAAACATCACACTATGACACTGGACCAGTGGGCCAGCCAGTGTCTCTCATCTCTTGCTGTAGTAGGGTACTCTGCTGTAAACATCATCAGGATCTTGTGGCTCTCTGCTTTTCCTTGTGGCTTGAAGGTTGTCTGTTTGGTGTTGAAGGTTCTTTGGGTCAGGACCCTTGCTACTCTTTCCCCTTTGTTGCTGAGTTTTGAGCATCACATGCTTGAAACATAAGATTCATCCCTCAATCCTGAATGCAAATTTGTATAGGAAAAACATGAGTTCCCCTTTGTTCCCACAAAGTCAGCACAGCATTGCCAGTCCTTTGGGTTTGTGTGTAAGAGTAGAGGAGAAGGAAGAGGAGGATACCTTTCTTTCCTCATTATGATGTTTCTTTCTTAATTGAAAACAAATGTGCAGTCCCTTCAGGGATGGCAAGGACTTGCCCTTCTTTTTTCCTGAGTAATAAAGGGCATGGAAGTGATCTTAGGAGCCATATGTGATACCTTCCCTGTCCATTCTCTGCTAGCCACATAGTTGTGGCTGCTTCTGGAAGTGTTCAAGGCCAGGCTGGACGGCGCTATGGGCACCCTGGTCTGGTGAGAGGTGTCACAGCCTATGGCGAGGGTTGGCACTGGGTGAGCTCTGAGCTCCCTTCCAACCCAACTCATTCTGGGATTCTGTGATTCAGTGATTGACTACTGCTTGACTTGCCTGATGTGTAAGTCCTCCAGAAGGAAGACAAAATACACTGGAAGATGAAGGGAAAGTAGAAAGGGGCAGGGGAATTTGTGTGCATTCGATTACGCAGAGGTGCCATCGATTTCTTTGCTCGTAGCATCTGAGGAGGACAAGATTGGTAGCAAATGGTTATTACATACTATGAAATAAATTTATGCTTTCATTTTAATTTAAGGATAATGCATCTATAAATATTTTCATACTTTTATAACCCATTTCGATATCTCCACACCCATCCTCCCTTGATGTGCAACTAATCCCATAGTGATAACATGAATTTTTGAAAACCCAATAGAGGGTAACCACAGGGATCATAATCATGAGTTTTGACTTTATTTTAGGAAGTTTTTGTGAGGCTCTGGTGGCAATAGGAGAGCTGGGCTCCAAGAGTACAGTTCCTGCTCAGTGTTGGGTTCCAGATCTCTCTGGTGGAGGGCACTGAACACTCACTGTGCCACCTGGCCAGCCCTGCAGATGATGCTCAGAGCTTTCAGTGCAGCAAACATCTGCTGTAGCTTTGGGAACTTCTGTTTTCTAACAGGCAAAGAATAAAGAATTGTCTGTTCAAAGATAATATTGAGTGGCTGATGTAATAAAGCCCAGCTGCTTGTTTCCTGATGTATAAGCCAAATAAAAGCTCACATCTGTTTGTATTATGTGAAGCCTGCAAAAAATAGCAGATGTTTTCCAGTAGAACTGTCTAGAAATGGCAACAAACCGGAAAACAGGTCAGGAAACTGGAGTGAATTTCATTTAAATATTCAGATCTTCATTTAAATGCTCTGAAACAGTTGCTTCCTCAGTGGAGATGCAATGACAGACGAGGGCTACTGCTGAATTTACTGCTTTAAATTAAATAAAGCAGAGAAAATGAAGCATTTTTTGTTTGTGCTTGCATAGTTAAAAAGTAAAACTCACCAAAACTCAGTTACTTGAAAAATTAAATAAAATAAATAAATGACTTACATTTGCAAGTCAGTTTAGAAGTCTGCATGGCTTTTTTAAAATTTAAAAATCTATTTCTATTAATTAAAGATATGACCAAAATTAATTAATTTCCATATAAACTAATTAGTTTTTGACTCATAAGTTTATACTGTAACAATTTAAGTGCTTTTGCAGAGAAAACATCTCCCACAGCGTTGTCCTGGCAAAGCTGGACTATCATAGAATCATAGAATCATTAGGGATCAGAAGAGACCGAAACAGATTGCCTACTCCAATCCCCCTGCCACAGCAGGATCACCTAGACCAAGTGGCACAGGAACAGATCCAGGAGGGTCTGGAATATCTCCAGAGAAGGAGACTCCACAATCCTCTGGGCAGCCTGTTCCAATGCTCTGTTACCCTCACTGGGAAGACGTTCCTGCTGATATTGATATGGAAACTCATCTGTCCCAGCTGGCACTCATTGCCCTTTGTCCTATCACCAGATGACCTTGAGAAGAGCCTGGCTCCATCCTCCTGACACCCACCCCTCACAGATTTAGAGACATGAATGAGGTCACCCCTCAGCCTCCTCTTCTCCAAGCTCAAGAGACCCAGCTCCCTCAGCCTTTCCTCATTCAAATGGGTTTTGAAAGTCTTTGAGACATACTTTGTCAAAATTCAGTGCCTTTTAGAATAAAGTACAGTTCAGATATGTCATAGAAATAATCACACACAGTAATTTGCTAATGTGTCTTTGAGGAGAACCAGGTTAATTTAGTTTCTTATTGTTAGGGAATGCCTATCAAGCTATTACTGAGCTTTAAAAATTATGTGGTTATTTTTATATTTCTATATTTCTAATAGAAATATATTTTTATATTTCTGATTTTGAAACATAAATGATGTCTCAAAACATTTCCCCACTCTACTGGAACAGGGAAAGGGAAGACTCAAGTCTTTGTTTTGATACAGCTTCATCTTTATAGGCATCTGCGGAAATACCATGGAATCATAGGATGTGTTGGGTTAGAAGGGACCTCCAAAGTCATCTACTCCAACCCTTCTGTAGTGAGCAGGGACAATAAATAAATATTAAAATAAAAATTAAATATTAGTTATATATTTAAATTGGGGTTGAATTCTACACCTCTTTGAGATACTGTGGATTAACCACTCCTCTGTCATTTTGGAGAGGTTCTGTACAGACAATGAAATGTTAACATCACTGTTGATTCCTTCCCAGAAAATGTTTAATTTCAATGATTTACTGGTATAAGATGAAAAAAACAATCTGCTAAACCTGTCCTGGACATCTCTTGATATCAGTTTAATAGTGCAGTTGATGTTCTTTATCTGTTTTTACTGCTTATCCAGTATATATCACCGATGTTTTGTAGTCATGGTGACATGTGGCAATTATGATCCTGGGGAAACATATAACCCTAAGTAATTTATTTCATAAATTATCATGTATCAAATAATTATTAATGATTTGATAATTGTTTTCTATTCGAGGACAAAGAAACTGTTACATTAAGTACATCTGACTATTCTAGATAGTGCAGAGTACTCTGTTTTTACACAAGAGTTACTGCACAACAGGTTTTATTGATAGGTTAATTAAGGATATATAAGGACAAATGCTAGTTTGGTTTTATGGCTGCGGCAAAGACAGACAACAGGATGCTGGGCTGCATTAATAAGGGGCATCACCAGTAGAGAGAAAAGTGTTCTCTTGCCACTCTACTCAGCACTGGTCAGACCACACCTTGAGTACTGAGCTCAGTTTTAGCGCCCACTGTACAAAAAAAGGTGCAGATAGACTGGAGAGGTCTAGACAAGGGCTACCAGGATGATCAGGGGACAGGAAGATCTCCTGTATGAACACAGGCTGAGAGAACTGGGTCTGTTCAGCCTAGAGAAGAGAAGGCTGAGGGGGACTTTATTGCAGTGATCCAGTCCCTCAAGGGTGGCTCCCAGGAGAATGGAGACTCCCTTTTCATAAGGAATCATGTAGGAAGGCCGAGAAGGAATGGTCACAAGTTGCTCCAAGGGAGACTCCGACTGGATTTGAGAGGAACATTGTTCACGATGAGAGATTCACGATTCATTGTTAGACATTGGAATGGTCTTCCAAGGGCAGTGGGGGATTGCTCAGCTGTAGCCAATGCTCAGTCTCAGCTGGATAGGGTTCTGGGCCAGCTCATTCCAACCAGATCCTGCTTTGAGAGGTTGGACTGGATGATTCCTCAGGTTCCTTCCAATCCACAAACCTGTGAACCTGTGAATCTAGTTTTGGAGTCAAAGTAGAACATGCCATTATCTGCTGATAAAGATGTTTCACATCTTGTCAAGTACCATTTTTGGTTATCATGTTTTTGAAACTCTTCAGCTATTTTCTTTCAGATTGAATTAAAGTACAGGAAATAAATTCACATTGTGGAAGGTATGTTTTTATATTTATGTGTGTTGATTTTGCCAGGGGGAAAGATGCTCATTCTCTATCCAGATGTGGCATTATTTCTGCTGTGCTCTTCATCATGATCTGTGGACTACTGTACCTGCTAAGACAGCCCAGGAAATCCTTACAGATGTACTAGAGGAGTCTTTGGCTTTGCTGTCCTCCAGATACTGCCAGGCCTGTCCCAGTTACAAGAGAACACCACAAATCAGGTAATGGTTGAGCATTTTATGAACATTTTAAATGGATAAAATAAGACTTGGTTTTCTCTTAGGTACTGCTTTGATTCAAATTCAAAACGTAATGAACATAGCCAATCCATGTGTTTCAACATTCCATTTTTAGAATCATCATTCAGGTTAGAAAAGACTCTTGAGATCATCAAGTCTAAACAATAACTCTACTCTGCCAGGGTCATCACTAGAGCAGATCTATAAGCACCACTTATAAACGGTCTTTAGATAAAATTAGTGATGGTGACTCTACTCCATCTCTGGATTATCTGTTCCAATCCCTTACCACTCTGTCAGTGAAAAGATAGTCCCTAATGTCCAGCCTAACCATCCCCTGATGCAGCCTGAGGTCCTTCTCTTTTGTTCTGTCACTAATTAATATGTTCATTTTGAAGTAGATTTTCATAGACTCAAAGACTGGTTCAGGTTGGAAGGGACCTTAAAGATCATCTAGTTCCATCTCCCCTGCCATGAGCAGGGACATCCCCCACTAGACCAGGGTGCTCAAGGCCCCAGCCAATCTGGCCTTGAACACTTCCAGGCAGGGGGCGGCCACAATCTGCCTGGGCAACCTGGTCCAGAGTCTCAGCACCCTCATCATGAAGAACTTCCTCCTGACTTCCAGTCTAAACCTCCCCTCTTCCAGCTTGAAACCATTCCCCCTGCTCCNCCCTCTATCTACTGGTCATTTGGTAATTGTATACTGAACTACTCAAAGACCTGTTTTGAAGTGTTGATGAAGTTGTTCCATACACTTCTGGATTGGTGTGAAAACCTCATGGTGAACAGGGCCTTGAACCAAAGTTGGCTCAACCAAAAGAGTGGGCAGAATTGGTAGCAATCAAGATTCAAAATGTAGCCATTGATTCATGAAGAAAACTCCACATGCTCCAACAAAATTTGGGTTTTCCGTGTTTTCTCATGGCTTTTCAAGTGCTACAAGGTCAGATCAAAAGACTTGTCAGAATGAAGCTGGTGGTACTAGAGAGAGAAGAATGAAGCTCTCCCTTCTCCCACAGCTTTGGGAAATGCAAAGCTGGAGGTTCTGCTTTTTAAGAATCTCTTTGCAGAGAAAAGAGTCTCGTTAATTCCAAAGCAGATGTCTCTCCATGGAAATTTACCCTATCTCTCTCCTTTCCCTTTTTTCCCCTTTGTATTCAGTGTCTTATTTGATTGATTAAATCTGTGTATTTCTCATCATGTCCCCTCAGTACTTTCCTATATGAGTGTCATCCCTGGTGACTGTGCAAGTTAAAACCTAAAGAGCTTT
Source organism: Upupa epops (assembly GCA_013397515.1). Taxonomy (NCBI): domain Eukaryota; kingdom Metazoa; phylum Chordata; class Aves; order Bucerotiformes; family Upupidae; genus Upupa; species Upupa epops. The sequence continues at coordinate 18,121 of VZRI01002514.1, read as the reverse complement.
GTTGTGGGTTAGAGACCCCCAACTATAGTTTAACCAAGAGCTTTGACCTAGTGTGTCAGACACGAAGGGAAGGTTTAACAAAACAAATCTGCAGGCAGTGAAACAACTGACTCAGTTTAGGGGAGGAAGGCCTCAAGACATTTTAATTTGCTCCCACCACCACCACATATCAGAGAGAAACCCCACGTGAGACAGACAGAGACAGATGGAGTTTTATCATAGTGCACTGCACTATGAGATAAAAATGTCCAGAGTGTCCATTGCAGACAGTTCCTTCTCTCCGAAGTCACAGCAATTACCTGTCTTCAGTCTTGATTATCATAACTCTTTGAAGTTCAGAATTCTCATGGTCTCTCCAGTTCCAGGTGAAGCTGATAACCTGCTATAAATTTTCATCAACAGCAAGAACATCTTCTTTCAATGGCAGCAATGCCTCTGTTAATAGTCCAAAATAGAGAAGAAGAAGAAGGTGGAAGTCACCAGGGCATGAAGAAGGGGAAGTGGGGGAGCAGAAATGTTTCAAACTTGTCAAACCCAAACTCTTCTGCAGAAAACACACAAATTAAACTTAGAGCTTCTGCTCTGCTTTTAAAGAACAAGCTTTTCCTTGTAGGACATGAGAGACAACACCCAGCAAATACATTCTGTATGATCTGAATTATGCAATGTTTTATTATGGAAAGAAAATGAGATGGAAGATCAAGTAACTTGCACAAGTATGTTATACTTCTTGGTGTACGTATAGGACTCTCCCCCACCAAAGTATTATTCTAGTTATCAAAACACTTGTTTGTGTGTTCTGTTCCTAAAGTAATTTGCCCTCATTAGGTCCCTCTATATCTTCAGGTACTGAGAGATTTCCCAGAAATAAAATTTCCTGGAAACAAAATACCCAGAAATGTAAAGAACAGTGATGGAGATGGCGTTTCTTACGTGTAGTGTTAGTCGACTGTTGGAAACAGCCCCTCTCCAGCTTTCCTGTAGCCCCCTTCAGGTACTGGAAGGCCACTAGAAGACCTCCCCGGAGTCTCCTGTACAGTATATTTGTTTCAAAATAGTGAATATTGAAAATGGTCACTTATTAGAACTTTTTACACTGTCTTTTTGTAGACAAATTAACATAATAGGGTGATTCTTGGATTTGCCACTAAATGAATTGAATTAATCAAGAAGAAATAAAAGTTTAAAAAATTTTGATCCTTAAAAATGCACATGGTTCACATAAACATTCCTTGGCCTTCAAGGTTCTTAGGCACACATTACTGAGTCACAAACATTCCACATCATTCTCCATCAGCCTGGAGAAGAGAGAGACTCAGGGGGGACCTTTTCCCTCTGTCCAGCTCTCTGAAGGGAAGTTGCAGACAGGTGGGAGTTGGGTTCTTCTCCCAGGCAACCAGCACCAGGATGAGATGGCAGGGCCTGACGCTGCCAGGAGAGGGTTAGGTTGGATGTTAGGAAGCTCTTCCTCACAGAAAGGGTGCTCAGAGCCTGGACTGGACTGCCCAGGGCAGTGGGGGAGTCCTTGTGTCTGGAGGTGTTGAAGGACAGCCTGGCTGTGGCTCTGAGTGCCCTAGTCTGCTTGATATAGTGATGTTAGGTCCTGGGCTGGGCTGGATGAGCTCAGAGGTAGCTTTACCAACCTCAATAATTCTGTGATGCTGCCTGACAGTTAAAGTTTTGCAAGCTGAATATTCAAAAATCCACTTGTCATTACTTTTCTTTTTTTAACCAGCAGGTTTTGAAAGTAATGTGTCCTTTTAATTCTATTTTATCATTAAAACAATGAAATTTAATTTTATTTAGTTGTAGTTTAGAACGACAAGTGGTGACTTGTCACCTGGTTAGTGGAACTTTCATTTGAAAGAAGTTTCTTCCATATTTTTTCAGTCTTAGTTTGACTGGTTTCAGTAACAACTTCTCTGTGTAAGCCTGAGTTTTCACAGTGTAATGGATTCCTATTTCCTACGCCACTGGTGGAAGAAGAAATTTGAAGTCCATGCTATAATTTAGGCAGTTTATGTCATCAGCGGAGAGCTCTATTTATCTTACAATTACTACTATCCTGATGTACTAAGTAATGTTATTTTCACTTTTTTTCCCCCTACAGAATTGATATTGCAGCAATTTTGATGTCCACTGAGGATGTGCTTTGGTCAGTCTGCAGCTCCACACAGGAGTTTCTTTATCCACACGAAGATAGAAATCTCAAGATCTCTAAAATACACAAGCACTGCAATAGTCTGCTCTCTGTGCTGGCCATTTTAACTTCACCACTGAAGAATTTGTATGAGTGAGTATGAAAGAAAGAATCAGTTTGAGAAAAAATCGGTCTGTGAGCTTGCAGATAGATAGATGGATGGATGGATAGGTGATAGACAGATAGATAGATAGATAGATAGATAGATAGATAGATAGATCTGGTAGGATTTTATTAGCTTTGGTTTAAACTCACATACTGCACATTTTTTGTCTGCGAATAACAGAGACAGAATCACATAATCACAGAGTTATTGAGGCTGGCAAAGCCCTCTGGGCTTATCCAGCCCAGCGCAGGACCTAATAGCACCCCTGCAGCCACACCAGGGCACTAAGGGCAGCAGCCAGGTTGTCCTTCAACACCTCCAGGCACGGGGACTCCCCCACTGCCCTGGGCAGTCCAGTCCGGGCTCTGAGCACCCTTCCCATGTGGAAGGGCTTCCTAACATCCAACCTAACCCTCCCCTGGCAGCTTCAGGTCCTGCCCTCTCATCCTGGTGCTGGGTGCCTGGGAGAAGAGCCTGACCCCCACCTGACTACACTCTCCCTTCAGGATGCTGGAGAGAGGGAGAAGGCTCCCCCTGAGTCTCCTCTTCTCCAGGCTAAACACCCCCAGCTCCCACAGTCTCTCCTCATCACACTTTCCCTCTTGTCCGTTCTCCAGCCTCATTGCTGTGGCCTCGTGTGATTGCTTCTGTAACACAAACAGTAGATTTCTATTTATAAATTCATCTCAAATTCACAATTTACTAATCAGTTAGGACACATTTTTTTAGAAATGCATTCTTACTGGCCTAGAAATGTTAGCAAAGCCCTGGGAAGCTTTTCAAGGTCTTAGTCACTCACAAAATTGAAAAAAACTTCCATTCTTACTAGTTCAGCTCCTGCCGTCAATTCATAATTTTGTAAGTATTGAAATTTGAGGATTAGTTATGAAAATTATAATCTAGTTCCAACCCCAGGATGCAGTTGGCTTTCTGGGCTGCTCATGTGGAGTTTTTCATTGGCCAACACCTCCAAGTCCTTCTCCTCAAGGCCTCTCTCACTCTGTTCCCCAACCCAGCCTGTCTTTGTGCCTGGGGTTGCCTCGACCCAGGTGCAGGATCTTGCCCTTGGCCTTGTTGTCTCTTATGAGGTTGGCACTGACCCAGCTGTCCAGCCTGTCCAGGGCCCTCTGGACGGCCTCCCTTCCCTCCAGCGTGTCCACCATGCCACACAGCTTGGTGTCATCGGCAAACCTGCTGAGGGGGCACTGAGGGCACACTGCTGTACATTTGGTGAGAGAAACAGTACAAGGTGAGATCTGAAATTTGAAAGCCAACAGCAAAACCTCAAACTTAGAAGGCCAAATGCAGTTTAACTGGCTCTTATTATTCTAAATAAGAATATTCTAGATAATGCTACAAAGAGGGTGGAAAGCTGTTGTATTTAAGACTCTTTAACTCTTCTTTTGTCGTGTGTGGGTTTGTTTTAATGTGTGGGGGCTCTGAGGAACACAGAAAAGTAGGTTATAAGTGGATGTTTGATCTTATACAGCTATATTCAGAATTTTTATGTAAAAAACCTCTGAGACTTCATTTGAAAGCCAGTTTGCAAAATATTTCATGTTTCATTACAGCAAGTATTTATTATATAGCCTAACCCAGTGTGTAGAACACAAAGAAGATGCAGATTCACCCAGTGGGCTCTTGAATGGTTAAATCTGGAAATATTTGGGTATATCAGATTGTATGTTGAATTATAAATGGTGTGGCGGTGTTGATCTGCTCGAGGGCAGGAAGACTCTCCAGAGGCACTGGGACAGGTTGGATTGAGGGGCTGAGGCCAATTGTCTGAAGGACAAGAAGGCCAAGTGCAAGCTCCCGCATTTTGGTCACAATAACGATCCCAGGAACCACTACAGGCTGGGGGATGAGGGGCTTGAAAGCCGCCAAGCAGAAAAAGGATCTGGGGGTGCTAGGAGACAGCTGGCTTCATAGAAGCCAGCAGGGTGCCCAGGGGGTCAAGAAGGCCAACAGCACCCTGGCCTGCATCAGGAATAACATGGTCAGCAGGAGAAGGAGAAGTCTCGTGCCCTTGGACGTTGTGAGGCCTTCTCTTGAGTCCTGGGGTCAGTTCTGGGCCCCTCATGATAGGAGAAACAGGGAGATGCTGCAACAGGTCTAGAGCAGAGCTACCAAGATTTAGAGAACCAGTTGTCTGATGAGAGGCTGAGGGAGCTGGGCAGGTTGAGTTTGGAGGAGGCTGAAGGGGACCTCCTTGCCCTCTCCAACTCCCTGAAGGGAGGTTGTGGAGGGGTGGCTGTTGGCCGCTTCTCCTTGGTGACTGCTGACAGAAGCAGGGGCACTGGTTTGCAGTTGAGGCAGAGGTTAGATTCAATCTGAGGCAGAGATTCTTTGCAGCCAGAGTGGTTGGGCACTGGCAGGGCTTTTCTCCACCAGGGAGGTGGTGGAGTCCCCATTTTTGGAGATGTTGAAGAACTGTGTAGCCATGGTGCTTCCTGCCCTGCTCGAGTGGTAGCAGGGAGGGGGTCAGGTTGTGTTTGTCAGTCTCTCAGGGATTGATTGGTTTTGTTGGCATGGGGATAGTTGGACTTGGGGATCTGGGAGCTCCTTTCCAACCAGGATTATCCTAATATTCTGTGATTCCTATGTCCATTGAATATGGAGTTGTGCATAGTACATTATGTTAAGAATCTATCAGTAAAAAATGTTGACGTTATGCATGATTTTGAAGGAATACTGATCTTCCATCAGTTCTTTTTAGAATTACAGCTGTTGTAATCAAAATTTCCATCTGTTGTCTTGGCTCTATATCTTTAAAAATTTGGTAAAATTAACTGGAAGTGAAATCAAAGATTTTTCTTTTAAATCCCTCATGTGCTCTTCTGGTACTGGAAGAGTTCCCTGCAGGGGCTAGGTTTAAATTAATCTTTGAACTACTCAGTAAAGTTTTGTGTAATCATAAAAGCAGTGATGACAGAACGTTGTTTTCCTGGAGTCGTCTAATAATAGGACTGGCTCCTTTCCAACTTAGTGGAGACGCTGAATTAGCTATTGCTTCAGGGAATTGAAATTATTCACAATTCTTTATTACGTTGTTTAAATGCAACACAATAGTAGGGTGCTGAAGAATTAATAATATCCCTAACTTCAACTGAAGTGATTTTTGCTTAGTGATCTAGGCAATCTGCTATCACTTAGAGTTTCTTTTCAGTATGACAATGCTGCTTAGACCCTAAAATCACTGTTGTGTCTTGGTTCATCATTTTTTAATTCACTCATGTTTCAGTGTCTCTTTTTTCTCCACCCTTCTCTGGTCTTCCTGAAGTAACTTGAGCATTTAATAGAAATATTGACTGGAGAGGATTTCTGGACATCATCTGGTGCAACCTCTTGCCCAAAGCTGGGCCATAGCTAAGAGTAGTCAGACATGACTACATTAGCTGACCCTTGTTAACCTCCAAAACCCATGATTTTGCAACCTTTTTGAGGAACTTGGTCAATGTCTGCACTGCCCCTGCACAAAGTACTGCCTAAAACACAGTGTGACCTTTCCAGAGCTGCTGGCTGAGCCTTGCTTTGTCACAGCAGCCCCTACTGAGAAGTTTGTAGGTTGCCTTTATAATTATACTCTTTGCAGACTTGTAGGCTGCCATTGGATGACTGTATCCTTCACCAGAGTAGCAGAACCTAAAGTCCTTACTACAGATGTAGTCTTGCCCTTTCCATTTTCCTCACATCCCCCTTGATCTGTAGCCTCAACACTTGGACAAATTATGCTAGGAAAGGATTAACTGTTGCCAAGTAGATGAAGAAAAATCACTGTCTGTAGGTTTTTGCCATCTCCATCTGTTTCTGAGGAGAACACAAGGTTACTTCATGTTCAAGACAGAGCCATAAACCCCAGAACTAGGGTTAAGTAGGGTGGTCTGCTGAGGTTATAAAGACTAAGGTAGACGCACCTCTTTATGTTTCATAAAATAGTAAAATCATTAGGTTGGAAAAGGCCTTTTAAGACCATCAAGTCCAGCCCAGCACTGTCAAGTAATCAGCAAACCATGTCCCTAATGTTATTATATGCTCTTTCAGGTTGTGCCACGAGAGGTTTAGACTAGCCATGGGGAACAATTTCTACCCTAAATGAGTTGCCCAGCAACTCAGAGAGGGAGTCCCTGTGTCTGGAGGGGTTGTGGGGGTGTGGGGTGAGGGACAGAGGTTAGTGGAGACCTGGCAGTGCTGGTGGACTCTATGAGCTTAAAGGTCTTTCCCATCTAAAATGACTCTGCGTTTGTGAACAAAAAAATTTAGGTGAATAACTTGAATGCTGAGAGAATTTTGTTGGCAAAATTGCTGTCTATAGCATAAAAATATCTGTCATTCAATTTGAAAACCATGAAATGTTTCTCTTTAACATATGAGAATTATGATTCATTACATTTCCTTTTAGTCATGTTTATTCCTCATACAGAGCTAAAGCCTTCAAAGTCTACAAGGAAACACCATTAGGATGCATCTTGCTGGCTTCTCATTTTTTCACACCTGCGCTGAGACTTGCAAGATCAATTCTCACCTTGTCATACCCTACTGAAGAGTAGAACTACTGTAACTTGGAATCTTGCTGTGCTATTAAATACTTTCACAGATGCTATCCGCTGCTTTGAGACTATAGGCAGCTGCTTTAACATAACTTGTAGTCAAAACAAATTTCCTCGTAGCTATTATTATACTTCTGTCAACAAGGGTGGTTGAACTAAACTGTCTGGCACAGAGTCAGGTTTTCCTGGCAAGAACTGCAAGTGGACACTGAGAAATGCTGGCACCAGAATCAGTGCAATGTCGTTAGACTCTTGATTCCTTATAGTTATTCTAATATTTTACAACCTTTTCTAATATCTTTACAACCCTCAGGTTATCTCTGTCTCAGTTTAAAAATCATACTGTAAGCCTCAGGCTCTAGACAGTCTGCCTGAGCTTGTCCTTGGGAGACAGCTCAGAAACCAGTCCCTAATTTGCTGCTTGAGCCTGGACGTCTGTCAAACACTTCAGACACTACTGGTAGACAAGATGTGGTGGGGTTGTATTAGATAACTACCCAAGTTGTATCTGTCATGCTTTCTTGTAGGAAGTCAGCTCTGTATATTGTTATGTGAAGAACAATACTTAAGAGAAAGAGAGAAAATGGAATTAATTTCTCTAATTCTCTCACAATGTTTAAGTTACTGTACTTAAAATAACTGCTCTAGTTGGAATTCTTCCTTCATCTAATTACAACATCAGCTTATCTTTAATCTTCAGGTTTCATGAATACACAAGAGCATAAATTCATAGAATCATAGAATTGCAGAATAATCCTGGTTGGAAAGGACCTCCTAGATCCAGGAGTCCAACCATCTCCACATCAACAAAAGACCTCTATCCCTGAAGATATGAAGCACCATGGCTATAAGGTTCTTCAACACCTGTCAGCAGGCACCAAGGAGAAGAGGCCAACAGCCACCCCTTCACAACCTCCCTTCAGGGTGCTGTAGAGGGCAGTGAGGTCCCCCCCTCAACCTCCTCTTCTCCAAACTCACCCTGCCCAGTTCTTTCAGCCTCTCCTCACATGACTGGTTCTCTAAACTCCTCCCAAGATTAGTGGCTGTGCTCTGGACCCGTTCCAGCATCAACATGTCTTTCCTAGGATGAGGGGCCCAGAACGGAACACAATACACAAATGCTAACTGTTCAGATACTGGTCACTTACAATGAATTTTAAGCCTGTAGTAAATTCTTCCTACTGATTTTTATTTTATGAGGAAAATGAATGTCCGGATAAATCAACCCCTATTTTGGAGAAGTTCAGAAGCTCTGTCTCTTTTGTGAAGAAAGGAGTTCTCTCTCGTCTTTCTTCTAGGGTCTTATAGGCTAACGATGACCTTGTAGACTTGTAGCCACACTTCTAAACTATTAAATGCTGCTCTGAAGAAGCTTTTAAATATAATTATAAATAACAAAACTACAAACCACAACCACTATTAGTGCCGTGGTGGCAGAGCCACTCTATAAGAAAGAGAAATTTCTACCTTTCAGATTATGAGTACCTGGAGATTGTATTGCTGATTATTATTTTAAGTGTTGAGATCCACTCCCACTGTTTCTGTGTCATGGAACAAAATTTTATTATGCTTATAAAAAGATGCTCTTTTCCTGAGGTAGTCTTTATGTCTTCTCCTAAGGTGTTTTTAAATGTTCTGCTGCTATTCCTGCCGTAGAAAGAGTGTTGACTCAGAGTGTTGACACAATGGCATTGAATCATGACATGAGCCAAATAAACCATAAAGTAGTAGAAGTGGCAGTTTTAAAGGTTAAACCTTCATACAACTCAGAAAATCCCAGTCGTGATGCTTAAAGGAATGAATTTAAGAGAAGCAGTGCTTAAAGGAATGAATTTAGGAGAGGCCGTGTTAGTAAGACGAGGAATTCTCAGCCACATTAAGGGTCAAAGTTGCAAAGCAGGTGACAGTCCATTCCTATCGTAGAAATGCACAAATATTAACACATTTTTATTATTAATAATTAATAATTGAAGGAACATACTAAATTTTACACCCCTCTTTGTATAGATTTATAATAATAGTATTAATCAAAATACTTNTGGAAGGGGCTGCCCAGGGGAGTTGAGGAGTCTCCTTCTCTGGAGTCATTTCAAACCTGTTCCTGTCCCACTGGATCTAGGGGATCCTGCTGTGTCAGGGCGATTGGATTGGTTGATCTTTCGAGGTCCCTTCCAATCCCTCACACTCTGGGATTCCTTGATTATTGGTATAATATTGAGTGATTTTTATCTCTCACACACTTTTAGTAAAAGTAATTAAGTTGTGACATAGAACTAGATTATCTGATTCATCAACAGATCTTACATTTGAAAATGGTTTGGTTTATTTTCAACCAACATTTTTTTCCTCAACAGCCTAGTGAAGGTCAATGGTTACCTTTTCAGATGTTAATCCAAAGCTTGTATGTGCTTGTATATTTACAGATGGATAGATACAAAGGGACCCGAAAGATCACCCAGTTCCAACCCCCGTGCCATGAGCTGGGACCCCCCCACTAGACCAGGGTGCTCAAGGCCCCAGCAAGTCGGACCTTGAATGGGAGGGAAGCCACAACCTCTCTGGGCAACCTGGTCAAGAGTCTCAGCACCCTCATCATGAAGAATTTCCTCCTGACTTCCAGTCTAAACCTCCTCTCTTCCAGCTGGAAACCATTCCCCCTGCTCCTACCGCTCCAAGCCCTTGGAAACAGCCCTTCCCCAGCTTTCCTGTAGCCCCCTTCAGGGACTGTTCAAATGAGAACTATAATAATGTCAGAACCATGGAATGGCTAGGGTTGTGGAACAAAACAAAAAATACTATACTATTTTGACAGAAGTGGTGATGCTGTGATGCTTGTATTGCTCAGAAAGAAAAGAGCTAGAGGGATGCATCCTTGAGCACCCTGGTCTAGTAGGGGGTGTCCCTGCTCATGGCAGGGGATTTGGAACTGGATGATATTTCGGGTCCCTTTCAACCTGAACCATTCTAGGAATCTGTGAATCTATGTAAGAAGAGCAATTTGTTTATTCAATCTATTTTCAAACGTGGTTTGAAAAGGTGCTACGGAGGAGTAAAAATGGGAAGTAAACAGCTCTAAACAGTACCATCAGTGCTGGGTACTGCGTTTCAAAGACTGAAAGTAAATAAGATATAGAACGACATTTGTAACAGTACATAAGACAAGTAAATTTGCAATTATGTGTATGAATTCATATATCAGTACTCTTAATCTTCAGGGATCGTCTGTCTTTTGTTTATATGTATTTAATACTGGTGATCCTACGGGATTTTCAGTCTTCCACATAATTCAGAAATATTTGCTTTCTTCCTAGGACATTTTTGAACAATTCTGATGAACATCTTCCTCAAGATTTTTCAGCTGTTGTTTATCACCCGCTACACTGGGTATTTTGCATTCCGTCATCGTGTTCGTCTTTACTGAAGTGAGTATCACAACCTGATTGTTGTAAAATCATCAGAGATGTTACATCTTTTTTTTGGGGATGAGTGGCTGGAGAGCAGCCTGGCAGAGAGGGACCTGGAAGAACTGGGTGACAGCCAGCTGAACAGGAACTAGCAGAGTGTCCAAGTGGCACCAAAAAGCCAATGGCATCCTGGCTTGGATCAGCACTAATGTGGCCAGCAGAACTAGGGATGTCACTGGGCACTGGGGAGTCCTCCACTCAAGCCCAGAACTGCCCTCTCACTTCAAGAACGAGATGGAGGGGCTGGAGATGGTCCAAAGGAGCAATGAGGCTGGGGAAGGGACTGGAGGGAAAGGGTGATGAGGAGA
>VZRI01002513.1:107912-135919 GCA_013397515.1 Upupa epops | reverse complement strand
TAGCTCAGCCACCATGCAGAGCAAGTCATTACCTGCTCACAGCATATGCAGGTGTTCTCAGCACTACCTTCATGCAGTGGCATAAGACTCAGACATTCCATACAATGAGGGGTCTGAACAGCCACATCGTTTGTCAAGGGGATCGTCTGGGCAAGCGAATCCCTCGTAGCGGTTGTTTTAGCCCTCGATCGTTTAACCCCGACCATTACTAACAAGCGAAGGGATAGTAGATGATAGATTGGAATCGAGAAGCAAGAAGTAAACTCCACCTAACAAAACAAAACGGCGTCTGCAACCCTGCCTGCTTGCCCTGCCTGTGTGAACTGCCGTGCAAACTGCCTCTCTATAGCCAGTTACAATCCTGTTTGCCTACTCCTGGTCACTGTGCTCCAGGTCTCTGTGCTCCCTAGAAGCTCCCAGCCTTTTCAGATAAAGTAAAATGACGTTCTTTCTCTGTTTTATTATTCTGACTTCTTTTCTCAACCCCATTCACCACGGCTACTTTCTGTTTTAGGATAGATTTACGTATTTGGTTGATTTTACTTTGTTTTGGCATTCAGTTGTCAGTTTTCTTTATTGAAAATGTGCTGGATTTTGAATCAACTCTGAGAGGTAACAATGACTTTCCCAAAGAATTGGTTTTGCTCTTTATCATTATGAGGGCAAGCTTAAGTTTGTGGGACATAGTTCTGGGTGTTATTGTAAACAAATTTGCCCACCAGATCCGGAATCTCAGCTCTCATTTGCTTCACTCCAGAGTCCAGGTACATCAGGCATCAGTCCTTTTTTGAATAGTGATTTTGCAAGAAAAGGGGTAAATATGGCCCACAGGAAAAGTTGTAATTATCTTGGAAAAAAATTACCTATAATGTCTATCCTTGTGGCCTGTTGTCTTTGATTGCTTTGATATACCTTTTCTTGTGTATGACTGTAACACAGTCTTTAAACTCATCATCACCTAATGTTGTCATACTATTTAATTCAACCCCCTCCAATTTGCTTCCATATATGGAAAATTAATAGAAGTGCACGTGTTTCTGAAGTGGAACCTCTTCTTGTCCATTTCTCTGAAATCTATCTTACTCTGCCAACTAGATGTCTAACAGAATCAGTGTTCAATAATTTAAAAACTAATAAATCATTCAATACTTTTAGACAGGTAGTTCTTGCATAGATACATAAATTCACCATAGAACACACATTAATAAAGCAAATGAACAAAACTGCTTTAGTCTTTTAAAAAGTAAAGTAAGTATTCTTATTGACATTTTCCATTATTTGTGTTTCATTTCATCCAGTTTTTGAAATGTTTTTATGCTCCTTTCTGCGGGAATATTTCAGTAGTTCCAAACTATGACAAATATATTTTTTGATAGATGACTCCTGTATAATTTTCAGCAAAGGACCATATAGTGGCATTACTACAATATTTAGATTATTTCCAGTACCCTAATGTAAATAACTTTTCGACATTAGAAATCCCATTAGCAGTCAACAACTCAGAATTAGGTCATGTATCAAATACCGTCTTTTTAATGTGAAGTATGTGTATCTCATATTTTTTCTACATTACAAAGAAAATATAATTTAATCTCTCTATGTATTCACCTATGTTCAGTTAAATGGTTTACGCTAACATCATGCTTTTTTCCTTAACATTTGAGGCAACTGCAACTTTGCTTATTAGAAAAGTTTAGGGTTTGTAGCCCATTTTCAGAGACAGATGAATGCTATTTCTTGCAACAATTTTATTCTCAGCAGAAGTTGAAAGTATGAGTCAAGATGTTTAAACGTTTTAAAAATCATCAGTATGATCTGCAGGGACTTCGATAAAGATTGTGATTTTGTTTGATTTCCTAAATTAGAGATGTATACTAGAACTGAAACACAGCTTTGAAAGTATGATTCAAAAGGTCATAAGTTAATGACTCACTCTGGGACAGTGGCTGTTTCCTGTTTCCGCTCTTTCTGAATTTCTGGTTTTGATACTTCTTTTTAATCTATTTTCTCATTTGTTTACAATTTTAAAAATATAAATTCACTGCTATTTACTAAGAAAACCTGAAAAATACTACTAAAAATATTAACAACTACTCTGTACTCACTCATGTTACTTAAATACTACCATTCATTCTGAGATGTATACATTTTATATCTGAAGTAAAATCTGTACTCCTATATTCTTCTACAGTTTGAAAATATGAACCCACACGTAGACAATCCTCATTGTTTTAATTTGTTATCTATTACCAAACTATCTTATTTTGCTTTTCTTTGAGTACATGCAGATCATAGACTTATCAATTACACTAATTCCCTTATTGAGATATTTTAACTAATTTAGCAGACAAGGAGAATCAAGGAAGACAGAGAAGTCCCCTCAGGGCATAATGGGTGTACACTTAAACGTAGGCTGTTTTTTTCTTCAGAGGTTTGGAAAGAAGAAACAAAGTTAGAAAACCCTGTGGGAACTTATCACAATATAGCGAATAAAACACCTCTTAAAACTGCAGTCTCTCATTTTATATCCATCCAAACCCACAGTGCAGGGACAAGTATGATTATCAAGCTTTTCTTTTTCTTTGTGGTATAATACAGACTGGACTTGTTTCAGTCTTTCAGAATATGGCCTTTAAAAACAGATATTTAAATATGCAGCCATAGTCCTTTCCCTTCAGATATTTTTAATAAAATTGCTCTGTATTCATTTATTGGATCATCTCTTCAGTGCAGCATATTATATAGTTATTCCAACCTGTTGCATGTAGGTCAGGAGATTATTAGGTTGTTTTTTTCATTTCTATCTGTTGTAACAGCTTCTGCATTTTGCACAGTTTAAATATAACTTCTAGTTCACAAAATTAAAGGCAGAATTGGTACTACTGGTCCTTTTGTAGCTGCATCATGTCAATCCAATTTCTGTCTCATATTTGACCTTCCTGTGTATTCTAATAAGATAGAGCTGAAGATTTTATTAGTCTCATCAAGTAGCGATCATTCAAAATAATATATTTTGTCCTTTTACTGGATTCATTACCCTGAAACTCATTCCTTGCATTTTATGTCTTGCATAACTCTCAAATTACATAAAGGATATACTGCATTCTCTGACTAAGATACTTTAAAAAATATTTCCTGGTTATGGATTTTGAGTCTGATATTTCATTCTCTTAAAGTCTCCATAGTAATATTACACATCCTGTGTGATTTTGTGAAGATGGGCTGGGTGTACAGTTTTATCAAGTCAGAATATGACCATAAGGCAGAAGCAGCAAGAATGTGCCTCTATATGGTTGCTAAATTGTGACAACTAAAAGGCTATTTCTGAGGTGATTCCAGGGCTTCTCAAAGTAACAACTTCAAAATTTCCTATGTGTGATTACATCTTAGTAAATTAAATCATTCCAAAGAACATTCCTGGGCTCTGAAACTTTACCACATATGCTTCCAAATTGTTAAGATGGCCTCTAGAATATGTTCAGATTTTGGACTTTGGCTTGCACCCTTGCATTTTTCACCATGGTCATGACACCCTAATGACTGGTCCTTGGTTTCACTCACTCAGGTCTCCAGTGGATTTCTTTTCTCCACTGCACATGGAGATGGGCCTTTGATGGACTGCTGGCTCCTGTAATGAGCCTGCTTTGAGCTTCCTAGGAGCCTGACAGGACATTATTTGGGCTCCTCCAACTTGTCGTTGTCTCTCTGACCTCCTTTGTGGGCATGCAGATGAACTTCTACCATGTAACTGCATGATATTCTCCAATAGTACATAGATTTACTTATGTTACTTCTTTTGGAGAACTATATGTTTGAGGTACATAATAGATTGAAAAGACTCTCAAATTAATACAAGCCTTTAATAAATGTAATGTTTTACAGAATTTAGTATCACAGAATTGTAGACCTTTTGAGGTTGGAAAGGTCCTTTAAATGTCCTGTAGTCCAACCCCAGTATTTGTGTAAGAAAATTGAATTAAATTAAGCATGATTTAATTGTGTCAGTTTTATCTTATCAATCTAAGGATTTTACAAGTGTCAAGTTATAAATTGTTTCGTCATGTGAACTTTCTGAACCCAGAGCACTACAATAAACTAAGAAGCCTTCTGTCACATTTCTGTAAGTCCCAGATTCACAGTGAGGATTTGGTTAGACTTTGAAAGCCCAGGATCTGTATTATGTATCCTGTATCTATGAATCTTTTCCGCAATGAAGACTTTTAATTTTTGTTATTTATTAGAACAGGAGGGAAAAAATATCTTTATTACATGTACACAGACACATGCACAAAAATATTTATTCCCTTTGTCAAACTGAGACAGAGATTTCCATCTGAACATTAGAAACTTTTTCTTTCCTTTCAATATTATTTTTCCTTTCTTACAAAACTCTCTGTCAGTTCTAGTACACATTTCAAAACATTTCTGCTGGGCAACTGAGTTGTACTCTGTAATTGTACAGTTACAGACAGCATCTAATGTAGCATCAGTGTAAAATCAGTGACCATGAAAACTGATAGAAACCTCTTAAAAGAAGCTGTTTTAAGATTGCATACTACTAGATCACATACTTGGTGTATGAACTTCATGGCTGAAGAAAATATTAGTTCGTACGACAAAACTTTTTAATATAAACCAAATTAGCAAGTACTTTGAATAGGGATTGCAGGATGAATTACTTAACTCCAAATAAGGAAAACAGAGACTATCTCATTTAAGATGGGAGTGCTGGCATCAAAGGAAAAATGAAAACAATGACAGTGTCAGAGGCACTACCTGGCAGCATATCCAGTACTGACAATTTTTAGATTTAGCTCAAGACAGGGAGTTGGACTCGATGATCCTTATGTCTTTGTTCCAAATGTGGAGATTCTATGATTCTTTGTTGGTGCTAATGGAGGATCCTCATGAAAGAAGTGCATATTACAAGCTTTTTAAGACTGAAATACCTGAAAGTCCTTGCCTTAGTACATTATTCCTCTGTCAGGTATTTCCAATGTCTTGTTTCCTTCTTCGATTTTGTAGGTATTCCTGAGAATTCTCACACTCTACACACCACAAATTCTGTATTTTCTCTTTTTCCTGTGGTACATATGTGTTATCTGTGTTCAGTGTAAACTCTGTTGGGAAAGTACTGAAACATGAGCTGGAAAGGAAACAGCAGTATCATTTTGCTAATAGATACAAAAAAATCCTGTCGTCAGAGGACTAAAATGCTTTGAATGGCTTAATTTAATAAACATTTTCAGATGTATTTATCATGGTTCTCGTGGAAGAAGCACTATGCAAATACTCACCACTCTTGTGGTTTAGTTGATTTTCATATGGTGTTTAAATTAAGTAAGATTCTGCCTACAGGTGTGCACATTTGCTGAAAGTTTAGATCTGATTTACTGTGAGTTTCTAAATTTATCAAATTGTCATTAAAAAATCCAAGATATCTAAACATAGCTGAACTGGAACAATGCAAAATCAGTAAAAACAAAAATTTAAGTAAGGGATGCAAATAATTTTTTTATGTGAGATGCCCAAACATGTAAGACTGAAAATGTGGACTTGCCCATGCTAGAAATGATCTGACAGACCACCCAAATCTTTGATAAAATACGAAAGATTTATTGGTTACGGTAATAAGGAATGAGCAAGCAGCGCTGGGTGCATGGAGAGTTAGTCACTCCGCCAACACTCACACCTATAGTTAAAGGCAGCAACATTTTATACCTTATTTCATACATATTATCACTTCAGAGGATCTCCTCATATTACCTTCCTCTTTGTTCACATCTACACTTTTTGGTGAGACCGCAGATCCAAAGATAAGGAGGGAGACAATGTTATTGGCCTAATCTTAATTAACAGTGATTAGCTCCCCATGTCACTCCAAGAGAAGCTTGAGAAGCTGTCCCCTTCCAATTTCCTTTCATGTAACTCATAGGAGTGTTAAGAAGTGGGGCAGGTTTCTCCATCACACCCCTCCCCTGAGAAAGCCGAGCGAGAGCAAATCATGGTCCCTCTACACAAATGCAAAAAGATTTTTATCCTCTGGCCACAAAGGCATCATAGTTGAGCAAACCACTGATACCAGTTAGGCCAGACCAAGAACTGCAGTGGCCAGCCATTCAGCCCTTGAGAATATTTTTAGACCAGTTAAACACTATTACACACAAACACTGAAACAAAGTACTGTGTACATAAATATTCAAAGCCTGACATGTCCATCCCTCAGAAGACCACTACATTGGCCAAAATAGGTTATCGGGTCATATCACTCCTTTAGGCCAATCAGTCAAACAATATTGAATCAATTTTTCCTTACTCTTTTGTTGTGCTTCTTTGGGCAGATCTGCCCAAAATTTCAGCATTAACCCCAAGGGACTGTCTCGGGGTAAACCACTCCCTTTTACTTTCNCAGATCTGCCCAAAATTTCAGCATTAACCCCAAGGGACTGTCTCGGGGTAAACCACTCCCTTTTACTTTCCCACTATGGCCTTCCTTTAGGCTCGCAGTCTTTATATTTGCCCACTGTACCCCTGACTGATGCCTTTCTTTTGCCACCGGCCCCTGATTTCAGACAAGAAATCCCTTCGTCTGCTGCTTCGTCCTGTCACCTGCTGGTCTCCTTGTGCAGATTCAGAAACGAGGTTAGAAGGACTCCACACTTACTCCATAATTAGATCACGTCTCAATCAAGCATCAGCCAAACACCACCCAACCAAGTGGTACTCACAGTCCGCTGTTCTCACCTGGGTTCTTCGTGCACTGGAATTGCGGGTAAAATTCCACTGCAGTTTTTCCAGGGAGCTCAAAATTCCTTGCCTTATTGTATGATTTCTCCCTTCCAGTAGGGTTTAACCCTCATCTGGGACCATCAGAGTTGGAGCGCGCCTTCCCAGTATCGGGTATTCCCCCTTCAAGAAGCTGAGAAATCACGTCAGGGTCACCAATTTGTTCGAAATGATCTGACAGACCACCCAAATCTTTGATAAAATGATTTTATGCTAACTCGCCACGCAGCCAGCACTGCTTGTTCATTCCTTATTACCGCAACCAATAAATCTTTTGGATTTTATCAAAGACTTGGGTGGTCTGTCAGATCATTTCTAACACCCGTGTCTGATACCCTACAAAAGATTTACTAAAAATGTAGACACATTTCTATATTTTATACATAATTTTTAATTATTATTTACCTTTCAAGAAAGCCAATTTGTGTTTTTGTGTTTAGTTTTTATGGAAGGACCTTTGAGACAGTTACTTTCTCTTGAAGTGCAATGATAAATCAATAGTAAAATGAATACAATTAGCTCAAATTACAGAAAAGATGCATAAAAAAGGGTACTAATGTACTAATACACTGCTATTAGTACATCTTTATGGTTCTTAACTTTCACTTATACTTCAGTCTGTCTGTTCTCTAGACAAAACAGGGCCATGTCCCCATTTTCTTCCTGTTTTCAGAAAAGTAAAGATCTCCCTGTCATATACTGTTCTCTTCAATGAGAGCAAAACGGGGAATTACTTAATCCTTATATATAAAACTTATGAAAATGTTCACCACAAACCAGACTATTATACCAAAGTACAACAGTAGAACTGAAGCAATATATACTTCTATAGTGCTCAGATCTGGCATATTAAACCTAGACAGAAGTGACTGTGAATCTTAAATGAAGTCTGGTCCTGAATTATTTAAAATATTGTCTCACCTGGCTTCAAGGTACTGACAGTTTGCCATTTTGCAATAGACTTCTGTGTTTGGCAGTCTGCTGTTATTTGGTTGTTTGGGGCTTTTGGGTTTGTTTTGTCTCAGTTAAACCACATCTTTCCTTGGTTGTTTCAGTGACTGCTTGTTTTCTTTTCGATGTTGATGCAATTCGCCTTACAAGTCTCTCAGCTTGTTGCTTCAATTAACATCTCAATAGACCCCCTGGCAACTTGCATTGTCTCCCACTGCTGTTCCAATCTCCCTGCTGTTTTTTATCACTTTGCTTGTATCTTGGTGATCACTAACAGACTGCTTAGACTATTGTTTGGAGCACTAGTGATTCCCTGCTGATTTTATCACTTATTCTTTACGGATCTTCTCTTAAACTTGTATTTTGTTCTCTGTCCAATTTTGATATTGGATTTCTGGCTGTGGGACTCTGTAAGATACCTTTCTCAGAAATCTTCAATTTATTTACAGAATACTTAATTATTTTTTATTTTTTTTACTTTTCAAACAATAGAAATGTTTATGTGAGACCAGAAAAAATCCAATTAAAAGAAATAACAGTGACAGTTTCTTTACTCTTTGACTGTGTTTCTTCTGTGGTCCTTTTTTTTTTTTTTTAAATTTTATTGCAATTCTTGTACTTTATAAGAAATAAACATGAAGTAGCACTCTGGTTCCCACTCAGGACACATTAAATATGGCCCTGCTTGCAAACTTCACTGAATCCCTTGAAACATGAATCCTGTATTTTTTATATGATTCAGTATTTTCAAAACTTCATAGGAAGCAGCCTTATGGTCTTCTGGGAGAGTCAGACAGATATTATGAGTAGTTCAGAAACCAGAGGAGAAATGTATATATTACAAATATTGCAGCTTTATTTATTAAAAAACATTTTTTAATTTATTTTTTAAAAATCCTTTTCAGTCACCTCGTCATGATGAACACATTATATTAGCAGCTTATTGGCTCCAACCATGACATTTTCAACAAATAGTGCCTGGAAAAATTAGTTAATTGAATCATTTCAGGAAGCTGATGTTTCTTAAAAGATTCAGCTTCTGGACAATGTCTGTGTTTTTTGATAAACATTGTTTATTTGCAAAACTTCACACAGTCTATCATTTATCTTCTACCTTTGGACTATGTTGATAATCTTTGTTTCTCTTTAAAACTTGGTTCATCTAAAAGAGTATCTTTACAGAGAGTTTTATACCAAATTTTATAATGTATTTGTATTATGAATGTAATTTTTTTTAGACATAAGAAATTAATTTAATTGAGCCCAGACTTTTATTCATAGGGCATTATTGTGTTACTGTACTTTGGCAAACAGAGATAAAATATAGATGTGTCTATTACAAAAATGTCAAGTAGTTTTATTTTGTGTTATCTTTTCTGTTTGTTGAATTGTTGGTTTTTTTCATTTAAAGCCATTATGGTGAATTTTTCATTTACAGAAGAAGGGTATTATGTTGTCTACTTCTCTCAGAACAGTCTGCTTCTATAATTTCAATACAAAAAGACCACAAAAACACATACAGTGAATAACAATGAGCTATTTGTTCTGCACAGGACACTTTTCAGTGGAAATTTTATATTTACACAGTCATTGGCACTCTACAGTCTTCTTTAACATCATTCCAAGTAGGAAAAGCAAATTAGGGACTGTTTTTCTTCAGTACATGGTAGCACACGCTAAACAAAAGCCTGTTATCAAAATGTACAGAATCTTCACTGAACAAGTGGAATCTCACAGGTAATAGTTTGACAAGTATGAATCTCAAGATGTTTTAAAGGCTTTGACAATGTATTTGTAATGTGCTAGAAGTGTGCAATACTAGTAATATTTTTATTTCTAATGCCTTAGGGACTTGGTTAGGTGGAGTGTTTTGTGAGTGTAGGATTGTCAGGTCAGATTTAAATAAACAGCAGGTGATGTTTATTTAGTTTTAGTTTTATTTAGTTTTATCCTGTGAGTCAATGCCACTGCTAAATTTCTTCATGATGTTAAGCATTAACTTGTGTGAGATCAGAAAGAAGTACTCTGGTATACTATTGTAAACATAGAGGGTGAGAATGAAATCTTGAGTGAGTCAGGAGTTTAACCAGAATATAAACAGATTTCAGTCTCTTACTTAAGAGGTTAAGGGTGCTCAGAATATGTGGGCTAGGCAGTTTGCAGAGTTCTGTGGTGTAGGTCTGTCTGAAATTTCAACTGGAATTAATCTATTGACTGTCAGACAGTATTAAAAAAGACACTTCTGGATATTCTGATTACAATATGGAAGGGTGAGAGTGTTTTCTTATTGAGAAGGAATAAAAAACCCAACACTGTTACTAAGTAAGGACAAAACTTTGAAATTTAGAAAGCTCAAGTTGACACTAAGCAGTTGAATTCTAGATTTGATTCTGTTAATGGAACAAAAAATGAAGATGAGAAACAACTTTATATGAATATCAAAGAGAATGCAACAATTTTAGTAAGCAGTAATCTTAATCGTTCTCTGTCTCAGTGTATTTTATCTTCTGTAAACCATGAATGTGTGAATCCCTAAAAGTACTTAAAACACTGCTTTAAAATTGGGGCTAAAATTCAGTGACATGAAAGTTGTTCTGTTTTTTGAGTTACTTCATAATATTGGGATTTATGAGTACCTGTCAAAAGGAGACCACAGCATACACAATCCTTATGTATTAAGTACATGTATATTTTACAGAATGAGTTGCCACTATCTTTGATATTATGAATGGTGACAAACATAAATTATTTTTTATTCATGACAGAAGGTTTTTCAAAGAATCAGATGGGACCTTATGTTTCTTCTTGGCAAGAATAAATATTTTAACACAATCAGAAAGACAAAATTGCAAAGTTTGTTCATCTGTTTCATAGATGTCTTGGAAATACTAATCCAAAAGGATGTTACTCTTGCAGTTATTTATTTTAAGGTCAGCTAATTGAATTATTATGTATGTATTTAGAAAAACTGAGTTGCCACAACAATGAAGATTCACATATTTCCATGAAACCTAGTGCTTCAGTGGAAGTTCTGAGTCTTGACTATCATTGCTTTTATTTCTTGGTCAAACATAGAAAATAAGTAATAGGGACATTATTCAGAGATAGTAGAAACATGAATTATCTTGTCTACACATATTGCTGTAATATCAAAAACACTAGTAACTCAGGCCTGAATATAGCTTCATAGTAAAACTTTGAGGCTATATATGTACTTCTCATATCATATAACAGATTAATGTAGCTAGTAATCATGTACACTAAATGGATTTTATATGAAGTTATTCTCAATTAAACAGATTTACTGTCAGCTTTGATTTCCATTTGTGCATTTCTGCGGGGATGTCATACACCAATCAGTAATGGCCCCTGACCTAAAACAAGTATATTTCAATGTGTTCAAAAATGTGTTTTGATCATCGAGTACTATCAGCTGTTCCTATTCAAGTATACCTTATTTAGTATACTTGAAATTTGTTTGAGATGTAGATGTAAGAGTGGAGTATGCGTATCCACAATACTGTGAATTACCCAGAGCTGTTTGATATCATCTTTCCTGCCTATTTCTTCCTGTGGTATATATTCCTTTTCTTCTTGTAACTGAAATTAATGTCATATCTAAATGTTTCCTACGTGCAATTTTTTTCTTTTTGTTTCAACATCAACTTCTTTCAACATCATCCAGATGTTGAAAGATGAATGATAAAAGAGAATATATAGTGGAGAGCTTGTCAAAGAAGCAGAAGCGTCAGATAACATGGACTCATAAAGTCCTTGTTCAGTTAAAGGAAGGTTTGATTGTGTCTATGAAGCTATGAAATCAGATCTTAAAAACAAAGCTTTAGTGTTGTCATCCAGGTTTGAGTATGTTAACATATATACCATGGTAATAACTGCATGAACTTTAAGGTCTTTTCCAGCCTCATCATTACTGTGATACTGTGATACTGTGATAATTGTTCCCATTTTGCTTTCACAATAAATAAAAACATATTTTAAGTGAATATTATAGACATATATAGAGTGAATCCCCTGAAATAAGTAAAATTATGACACACCATTGCTGAAGGGAAAGTTGGAAAACTTAAAGTATTAGCTAATTAAGTCAGGCTGAACATTAAATAATGAACAATGTGAAAAGGGAGAATTATTGATTTTCTTCATATACATTAAATATATGAAAAGTTATGTGACAGGACTTTCTTATTAATTACACTAATGGTTTTGGTTCACCTTAGACTCTATATTTACTGTAACAGACATGCTCAAATTTCTTTCTGTTTTTCTTTAAAATTGTCCTTGCAAGTATAAGCTTTAAAACAAGGATGTTTGAAATAAAACATGCTGATTGCATAGAACGTGTCACTCACTAGAAATATTAAACAAGGCTTAACACAACCTTAATACTGAACATAATATAAGAAGCAAACTGAACCCAAAATGTACATTACACTTTTATGGCATGGATTCTAATGAGTTGGAAGTGGGAAGGCATTTTAATAGTTACCTGTTTCAGCATGGATCCAGAAATACTTGCTACACTGATTTGCTACACTGAATGAATGTATTTAAATTCTGTATTTATTT
This sequence comes from Upupa epops, assembly GCA_013397515.1. NCBI lineage: Eukaryota > Metazoa > Chordata > Aves > Bucerotiformes > Upupidae > Upupa > Upupa epops. Next base: position 123,595 of record VZRI01002513.1, on the reverse strand, counting down.
ATATATATGAGTTAAGACTGAACAAATATTCAAAAGCAGATTTTAGTAAGAAATTCAGAATAACAGATGTCATTATTCACTTTCTTAGTGAAAGCATAGGAAATAGTTAAAACCAGAAGTGATCATATAGTTAAACTTCACTGTGTAGGCATGATATTGAAACTATAAAACAATATGTTTATGCATTAAAGTATATTAAAATAAAAACTAGGGATTAATTTTGAAAAGGACTATAATTGCAGAAATTGCACAAATTTTTATACTAAAAATAGAAAAAATCTAATTTGGCAGAACTAGAGGCCGTGTTCAGTCTTTAAAAGTTGCTACTAATGTATAAATGTTGCAGAACTCCTACCAGGTTTATTCAGCTATAGACATATTTTATTGTTGTTCTTACATTTAGTCCAGGAAAGGACAGTTTTGTCAAATAATAACCAGCCACTAAAGAACAGAAGATTGTATGCTGTAGGTAGAAAATAAGAACCTAAGATTCTTACTCCAATCTTCCAGTGTCAGAATTTTGCTTATTTCTCAAATTGTTATTTTGTTACAATGAGAACAGATGTTCACATTACTTTAAGGGAAGTTTAAGCCTAGTCACTTAAAAATCCTTTTCCCAGTGAAACATTCAGAGACGTTTCTGTTTCTCTCCTTGAACTTCTGTTTCTGTCAGTGTATTTGCCAACATACTCTAAAATACAACTGAGTAAGGAACTTGTTTAGGTCAACAGCATTTTTCTTTTTTACTGAAAAGTAGTTTCTTGAGCACCATCTACTTTCTTAGTCTCCTTGCTGTGGGAGAAGTGCTTGCTGAATATAGTAAAACTGCCTCATCAGGACAAAGCCAAGTAGAAGGCACATACCCTACAATAGCCCAGTTATTTGTACTTAAAAAATAGCAGTGATTTGAAAGCATCTCTTTTTTTAAGACAATCTCTGGCTCAGAAAGTGTACCTGGCAAACAGTATGGAAGAAAATAAGAATGTCGTTATGTACTCTTGGAGTTTCACTCAGTCAGATAGTGCTTTGATGGATGCTATAGAAATATCTTTCAGTTTTATCACAACAAAGTTGAGAATGTCCTATGATCAGGTCAGTAAAGATAAAGGCCAAATTACTCATAAGAAGAGAAAGGAGAGAGGTGGTTCTGTTCCAGAGAAACTGTATGTGTTCTATCTTGATCTCAGTAAAGCATTTGACATGGTCTCCCACAGCATCCTGACAGCCAAACTGAGGATGTGTGGTCTGAATGATCAGGTAATGAGGTGTATTGTGAACTGGCTGCAGGATAGAAGTCAGAGAATAACGGCCAGTGTGGCAGAGTCTAGTTGGAAACCTGTATCTAATGGAGTGCTCCAAGTGTCGGCACTGGGATCAGTGTTATTCCATATATTCACTAACCACTTGGATGAGGGAAGACAGTGCACTGTTAGCAAGTTTGCTGGTGACACAAATATGAAATGAGTGGCTGACACACCAGAGGGCTGTGCTGCCATCCAGCTGGACCTAGACAGGCTGGAGAGTTGGGCAGGGAGGAATTGAATGGAATTCCACAAGGGCACTGTAGTCTGGCACCTGGTAAGTTGGGGACAGACCTACTGGAAAGCAGCATATTAAAAAGGGACCTGCAGGTCCTGGTGGCCAGAAGGATGACTATGAGCCAGCAATTTGCCCTTGGGTGGTATCCAGTGGTATCCTGGGGTGGATTAGAAGGGGGTTAGTAGATTGAGAGTAGATTGAGAGAGGTTTTCCTTCCCCTCTACTCTGCCCTAGTAAGAATACGTCTAGAATATTGTGTCCAGTTCTGAGCCTCTCAGTACAAGGCCATGGAACTGCTTGAGCAACTCCAGCACCAAGACACAAAGATGATTAAGAGAGTGGAGCATCTCCCTGATGAGGAAAGGCTGAGTGAACTGGGTCTCTTTAGCTTGGAAAAAAGGCACTGAAGGGTGACCACATTAATGTTTACAAATATGGAAAGGGTGGGTGTCAGTAGAAAGGAGCCAGGCTCGTCTCAGCAGTGATAGGACAAGGGGCAACAGGTATAAGCTGGAAAGTATATATGAGAAGAAACTTCTTCATGGTGAGGGTGACAGAGCACTGGAAGGGGCTGCCCAGGGGGATTGTGCAGTCTACTTCTCTGGAGATGTTTAAAACCCACCTGGACATGTTCCTTTGTGACTTGATCTAGGGGATCCTGCTCTGGCAGGGGGATTGGACTAGATGGTCTTTGGAGGTGCTTTCCAATCTCTAGCATTCTTTGTAATTATATGAATGGTAGGAGCACTGTTGAAGTACCTGCTCTCTTGTGAATGGACAGCTAGGTTTATTTCCAGTAATTTGGTCTAGACCCCACAGAAAACCTGTTTTTTCATTGAGCCCTAGTAGGATCCAGTGAATGTGAATCATAGTTTGGATGTGCAGTAAGTAACTGGGTCCACAACTCAGTACAATTAAAAGATTAAACCCAGATTTTATATACACATAAAACCATTCCTGTCCTAGTGTAATGTGTATATGGCATAATACTTTAAAGAGTTGTTAAAAATCCTTGGGGTGTGCAGATATAATAAAAGGCAAAGACTCAAGGGGATCATCAAAAGGTCATTGTAAATTAAATCTGTCACCTGCCCACTATTAATATATAATTAATGCCATGTTAATCCTTTTATAGTTTTATGAACAACATGCAATCCTAGTTATTAGTTTAATATACCCTTTAAAAATCCTAGCAGATCATTGCTCTGATGAACAAAACCACAAGTCCTCTTTACTTAAATAAGCCAGTAGTAATAAGTTTTATTATTATTTATGACAAATAAATGTTATGTTTATCATTAATGTTGAAATCATTGCAAATTGTATAGATACCTCACAGCATTACAAATGTCAATACAAATCCATTTTACTTGTAGACCTTTCCTGTGGTTCTAAGTACACATCCAGTGTACATTTTATTAGGATCTTCGGAGAATTAATGAACAAGAATAAGACCTAACTGTAATGCCTGCTGTTTGTAATGGTAGGTTATGAACCTTCACGGGCAAAAAATATAATAAAACATCTGTATCTCTGAATCCAAATAGTAAATTTAAAATATTCCAAACACTTCAGCTTTGGTGGTAATTTTATCTTATTTGAAGGAGTTTTATGTTTACTGTGCATGAGGGCAGATACAAAACTAGATAAGCCATTATTAACAACAACAAAAAAAAAAAAAACCACAAAAAAATCAGGCATCTGCCTAGGGAGAGCAGAAAGTGCTGACTAGTCCAGGGACAGTTTTTCTTCTACAACATATCTCTGCTTTCTTTGAGACGGGCAGTTACTGTTCTTGACTCCAAGTCCACCTTTGGTGGATTGAACTGCCCTTCCTATCAGCTCCAGTTTTCTAGCCTGCCACTTTCCCATTTGCAGTTGTGCCTGAAGAAGAAGCCTGAAGTAGAAGCATACTGTGTGGAAGAGAAGAGAGTGGGAAGCTGAAGCAGTGTGGTTTGTGTGTCTTGGAAGGGAGTAACTAGATATGACAGAACAAAAGTAGATGCTGGATGGGAAAAACGCCCCACCAGAACCTCATCACTATTGCAGTTTCCAGTGTAATCAGTTTGATCTCCATTATGCCCCATTGTTCTGGAATCCTCTCTCCATTTCCCCAGTTCCCTTTCTTTACTTTCCACATATCATAACCACATCATTTGTCCCCAGGTCCACAGTATTTGGAGTCTCTATCCCTGGACATATTTAAATGGTGTGTGGACTTGGCACTTAGGAACGTGGTTTAATGGTAGTTTAGTGGTTGGGTTGAAGATTGGACTAGATGATCTTGAAGGTCTGTCTCTTCTAACCAAGGACATTCTGTGAGTCTGTGATTCTGTATCGTTTTTGAGCCTACTGTCAAACCACGTTTTTCAAGATTTGTATACATCACCCCTTTTAGCTGTATTTCTCTTCCTTCCCTTACTCTTAGTAGGTAACTTTACTTATCCTAATACATTGGCTTTTGACACCATGGGGCATGACCACAGAGAATAACCTGGGGGTATTTCTGGACCTGTTGGAGAAAATGCAAAAAGCCATGAAGATGATCAAAGGGATGGGAGCATCTCTCCTATGAAAAGAAGCTGAGAGAGGCTGTTCAGCATGGGAGAGTGATTGCTTTGGAGAAATGTTATAGAAGGATTCCAGTTCCTAAGAGGTACCTGCAATCACGCTGGAGAGGGACTTTTTACAGGGCTGCGTAGTGATAGAACAAGATTGTGAAATCATTGAAAACTTTTTACAGGGACTTGTAGTAATAGGACAAGGTCTATTTGCTTGAAACTCAAAAAGATTTAGTTTTGATATAGTGAAGTTTTTCACTGTAAGGGTGTGAGGCATGGGAACAGGTTGCCCAGGGAAGTTGTGGATGCCTCTCCCCCTTCCCTCCCCCAAAATGTTTAAGGCCAAGTTTGATGGGGCTCAAAGCAATGTAGTCTAGTGAAAGATGCCCCCATCCATGGCAGGGAGTTGCAACTAGATGATTTCCAATGCCCCTTCTAACCCAAAATATTTTATGAATCCATGATCTGCTTGCCTTCTACATGCAAGCTCAAAATAAAAATATCCTCCTGAAGCACTGATTCAGTTTTCTCTTATGACCTCCCAGATTCATAGTTACTATGCTGTTGTAGTTTTTTTTTTAATTCTAAAATGGCACCTCATGTCTGTGAAGTCATGTGGCCAATTATCTGATTATGCTGAAAATTAAACAGCAACAAAAAAATTGCCTTGGCAGGATCAGCTTCCTAATCAGCCTCTCAGACACAAGCATGCAAGTGCCAACCCTGGGAGCAGCTAGAAATTCACAGTGAAAGAAAGAAAAAAGAATATTTTAAACTCAGATACTATATTAATGGTTTTAAGAAAATTAATTCCACTTTAAGCAGAAAATTTTATTTTAGCCTTGATGTTACCCTGTGAGAAATTAAACATAATCAAATGAAGAAACTGGAACACCCACAAGGCTTCTAGACAAGTATTTGGTAAATAAATGATGTCTTCCAATCATGTCTAAAAGAACACACACAAGAGTATAATTTTTTTAACATACGGGAACATAGCTGCTTTTACTAAATTCTGTTTCACAGAGAGGGCTTGATTAAAAATTATAATTTTCCTAACTTGCTAAAAAACTTCTTAATGTTGAAAATAATATATGCTTTGAAAGTTGTAGTCTACTTTGTAGACTAACTTATCTAGAGTCCAAAAGAATGTAATAGCCACTTTTACAGCAATACATTATATGATTCCGGCATAACTACATTTGTGTTGGAATGTAATCAAGGGAGGACAAACAAAAATCTGGTGAGACTAATGTCTCAATGTTACACCTTGAGAAATAAAGCTACATGTCAATGTGAAAGACTATACTGAAAGTAATGATCAAAGCAATACATAATTGATGTCATAGTGTTACTGGCAATGGAAAATGATATGGGAAAGCAGGATTCTTTATTTTTGCATAGAATATGACATTTCTTTCATATTTACAAAAGAAAATAATACTATATAGCTAGATGTGGTTACAGAACTCTCAGAATTTCAATATGAAGCCAAGCATCACAAAATGTGTTTTTTTCAGAAAAACATATATATTTGTTTTCTCTCTTCAGTCTAGCTATCATCACCTGTATGAACAATGTAACAACATAGATAATATTAGATAGACCTACCTGGTTTTTAAAGTAGTTCAAATGTCCTTATATAACTGGAATTAAAATGATAAGGTTTATAGTCTGAAAGATTTCAGTTACAAATTTTTTTTTTCTTGTTTGACATTCTGCCTATAAACTTTGCTTTTATATATGACCTTAATTTTTGAAACTAAACTTCTCACTCCTCATATCTGTGGTTTTATTCACTGAATCCACAAGTTTCCCTGAAACTACATGTATATCTTTGAAGGACAATAATGGTTACCTCTGTCTGATAAGTGTACCAATTGTCCATGTGCTTAAAATGCTTTTTCCAAAATGTCTGCCAAGCCATTCCTTCAGATGTTTCCTATGTCACCACCTGTTTTTAGTTGTATACATTCACTTGCTGTATGTCTTGCACACTTTGTCATCAAATATGTTGTTGAGACAGCTACATCCAGTGTTAGTTGGATGTTATGAACAGTAAACATATATTTACTTTTGTCTTATGTATATAGTAAGTACAGTGGGACGTTGGTATAATAATTCTAAGCTGGAAAGTGGTGATGTAAATCTTAAGAGACAACAACCAAAATATTTAAGAAAGATTTCAAATCATCACTGGAATAACGTGATGCAGTTTAGATGTTTAAAAATATTTGCTACCAACAAAAATCTTGGAAATATGAACACATTGGCAGGATATAAGAAACTGGTAATTGTGTTTAGGTGATCTGTATCCATAAATACTCTGAGAGTGGAATTAGAAAGTTTCTTGATTGTGTCTAAGCCATTTTAGTATTCTGATAATGAAATTTCAAATATATTAACACAGTGGCATGATTCCTATCATCCTCTCAACAATTCCACTTTATACAGACATTATCAGATGCTTTATCAGATCCATTATTTGTGAGATGAAATACAAATCAGCAGTTTGTAACAGTACGTCAAACTTTACTATTCAGACAGATAATTATATCTTGCCAATATCCATCATGTCACCTTTTAATAGTCAGATGAAGTCATGCTCAGCTTTCTTAATTTCTTTCCTGTATATTTTTCTCCCATTGTGAGTAATTTAATAAATTATCTTACTATCTTATGTGAAAAATTACAGTTCAAATTTTTTGTCTTTGTCTACACAATTTTTTGTGTAGAGTAGCAATATACTTAAAACTCTGTATGGTTTCTCTGTGACAGTATGTACATTGTAAAGTAGATGCCAATACTATAGAGCTCATTCTCAGAAGCACCTAAATATTTTGGGTTTACAGAACATTTATTACTTTGGCTGAGGAAATATGGAGATAGAGGTATTTCTGTTTGTAAGGATTTTAGATGACTGATGTGCACAGAGTGCTTTCTCTTTTGTTTTTTGTCATTTGCATTTTCTTAAACATGCAGCTTTCTTCCCAGTAATTTCATTCATCCCTATGTGATAAATATTTAGCAAAATATGAACTTAATGTTATAAATGGTGAGAACAACAAAAATTGATAGTTTCCAACTCTTTTGTATTTCAAATGCTATTCTATTCTAAATTCCACCTCTTTTGCAAGTCCTTGTGCATCATCATTATGTATAATTTCCAGGCCATTGACTCAACATACAGTTGTCAATTGTCAGGAGTTAAAAATGTACTTTGATTTTCAGTAGTGCTCTTACATTCAGTAAGAGTACAGGCTTTGACAAAAATGGTACCAGAAAGCACATTTTTTCATGAAATTTGACACCTTCTCTATTGCAGTCTGCTTTCCTAAATGCCATGTACAAAACAACAACACAGTAAACAAGTTAATCGGAAATATAAACTGCCTGCTTATTTTTCTTCACAGTCAATTCAGATGTAGTAGTAAGTCAAGGAAATAATGCAAAATACTGCCTCTTTATGTCTGGGAGAATATTTCTTAGTGAATAACATTTTGCTGGTTTTTACTAATGCTCTCAGTGAGACTGTTTTTACAAAATGTGTATTTGCTAAATGATTTTTCCTTTTTTGTTGTTGTAAATGCAATTTACCCATATTTTCTTATTTGAAATGCTTTAAATGTTGATTATAGACACTTCTAGGTTTTAAGTTTTGGCTGGAGGAGAAAATTTTGTTCATTGCATAAACATAATAGTTCTCAACAGATTTTTTTTAATGTTGCTGCAGTAAATATCACATAGTGATGCAAATAAACAACAAAAGTTGAAAAGAATGCCTGTGAATGTGAGAGATGAATTTTTGTCAAAATTATTTTGTATTTTTGAGTCTTTGTTTTGCTAGAATGAGGTCTTTAATTCTCATCTGTAACTCAAGTTAGAGGGCATACATATTGTTTCAGGGAAAAATAAGTGATTTTTGTGATCCTGACCTTTTATTTTTAGACAAAAACTGTCATAAAATTTCTGACAGTAACACATAAAGCTAAGCTTTTTAAAGAAAATTTATGATGGGAATACTCTTTTTACACCATTCTCTCCACCTGTTCATTTTTTCATTTTGTATTATTTTTATCCTTTCATAGAATCTTCTAGGTTGGAAAAGACCTTTAAGATCAAGAGTCCAATAACAGTACCAAGCCCACTGCTAAACCATGTCCCTAAACTCTGTATCTATGCATACAGGGATAATGATCCGATCCCCTCCCTTGGCAGTCTGATAACCCTTTCAATGCAGAATATTTTCCTAATGTCCTACTTAAACTTCCCCTGACACAACTTGAGGCCACCTCCTCTTGTCTTAGTACTTGTGACACGAGACCAACGCTCACGTCACTACATCATCCTTTCAGGTAGTTGTAGACAGCAGTAAGATCTCCCCTCAGCCTCCTCCTCTTCAGACTAAACAGTCCCAGCTCCCTCAGCTGCTCCTCAGAAGGCTTGTTCTCCAGAACATCAATCTTGATGCCTTTTGTTTTGGTCCTGCTCCAGCACATCAATATCCTTATTGTACTAAGATGCCCAAACTGAACCCAGTACTTGAGGTGTAGCCTCACCAGAGCTGAGGATAGGGGACAATCACTTTCCTACTCCTACTGACTACAGTATATTTGGAATCAATTTTTTTAATCTGCCATGCACAAAATATTTTTTTCCATAGAATTGAGGGGAACAATGTACAACTGAACACTGAATTCCTGATTTAGTAATTTTTCAGAAGCTGAATGGAATAGATATATCCATGAGTTTTTCTGTGGATTTGTTCTTGTGCTGGGAAATTTCACAATAATTCCTGCAGTTAGGAGTGTAACTCTCACAAAGTCTTGCTGAATTTTTTTTTCATTGTTTCTTTGGTTGACTCTAGTATTTTTCTGCTTTATAGTACATTTACCTGGTGTCTATAAATAGTCACACATTAAACCAGCAAAATTAATTTCCTTATAGATAATTTTACTAGAGCATTTATTGTTGCTCTGTCAAAGCTCAGACAACAAGCTCATAGACAACAGTCTACGAATGTTCTGAGCTTCAACAACAAGAACAGGCTTGATGATGGTATTTTGTATTTGTTATGAATTCTAAAGATTGAGTGAATAAAATCAATTTAGAAAGAGATCTCAAAACTTTAATCTATATTTATTTATCCAGAATGGTTTTTCTGTAGAATTTATTTGTTTTCTGTGAAGAACTGAAATACATATGCAGGAAGATGTTTGGTACCTAATGTTTTCCTAATGACTATTTTGAGATGTGTATACTTACATTTAAATCTGTACTCAGTTTTGTGGCCACAAACAGGGGAAGCTATCTTTTGAACATTTATCCGTCACATATCCATCAAAGCTAAACTTTCCTCCCAAGTAATTCCAACAGAACAACTTCTACTTTATGAATAACCAAGATTCTATGTGAGTCAGCAGGGAATTGATGAGGGAAGTCTCATTTCCAGCAATTATAGCCTTCACTTGGCAGCATGCTGAAAGGAGGTGAAGGAAGTTGTTTCTTCATCTTTGTAAATGTCAATCTATTGCTTCAAAATGACCAAAACCAGTAGCAAGTTATTACAGGTATATGTAAAGGACCAAAAGTTTGATTCAATGGGGAAATAGATATATTCTTTCAACAAACAGCTTCCTCTTATTTTATTTTAGAATAAGAGTAATAGAATTATCGAAGTGTATATGAGCCTAATACCATATGCAAATGTCTATCAATTCTTAGACCATCTTGCTGAAATGGCTCTTATTAATTTTCTTGTCATATATCTGATATCTGAACAATTTTTGACAGCTGCAGTGGTGTATTAGCAATATAGCCGCAAGGGATTTGCAGATACTTGCAATCACATAACATGAAATTGTTTCGATTTCAGTTTTGTATTACAAGTTTGTAAGGCAACTATCTTGCCATCAGGCTATGAAGGAACATTAAAACTGTGACTTGGAATGGAAGCTACCTTTGAATATGAAAGTTATTCTAGGAATGGTCATTGCAATTCTGGCCTTAACTCAGTAAAGCACTTAGAGTAACTGCATTAAAACTCACATTTACAGTGAAGTATTTGTTGAGTTGGGTCTTTAGCAGATGGCACTACCCATTCTGTTAGTTTAGTAAGAAATGGCACAGTTTGGAATCTTGTTTTCATTCAGAGAAAGCATGTCTTTCATTTCAGTGCTGATTCGCAGCTGGTGAAGCTGGCAGAACACCACTGACTGTGCCTGTGAGTGTTGGAGTTTGGAAAGTGGTTGAACTACATACTAAAAAACAGTGCCAAACCATGTATTCCTCTGAGACTAAAGCAGCCTTCTCTGTTACTGATAAGGAAAGAAAAGGATTTTAAGAAGAGAAATTGCTTTTCATAATATACAAAATATTTAAGTGCATAGCAATAGAGGAATTCTTTTCGTTACCACAGCGATTTCCATTCAAAATACCACTAACCTCATATAGTTTTGTAGGTTGTTTTTTTCCTGTTATTACTATTACAGCTACTACATTTTCTAAAAACACGCATTTGTAATAGTTACATATTTTTATGTGTGTGCAAGCTATATGCCTGTCTTTGTGTGTGTATATCTCCTTTCCTCTCTCTCTCTATATATGTATAGTCTACTTCTGAAAGTCAGTGTTTATGTTAAACTTGTCCTGGCTTGTAAAACATAATGGAAATTGTAAAAGTTCACCTAGTTATAACAAAGTACAAAAAGATAATTTTAAAGAATTTGCTTAATCAAAAAAACTTTGATTATTAATTTTTTTAATAAATGTAAACCACTAGTTCCTTTGTGTGATCTTGCACTTCCTACACTTCTGCATCTTTTTATTATAATAATCTCTGCATATACTAAGTAACTTCTCTGAAAATAAAGCTTCAAATACATTTTTCATCTCAGCTAACACAACATGGATATAAATAGAGGCATTTAGTATATTGACTTAATATTGAAATTTTGCAAGAGTGCTTTCCAAATCAGTAATGGCAATGTCTTTGCAAAGTATACGGTACTGTATTGATTCTGGACCCATCACTTGTTTCTAATGAAGCATCTGAGCCTACTGATGATAGCATTGACATCTGCACCAGGTAAAAAGCATTAGAGAATGTTTGTTTCTTTCTGGATTCTCACTTTTTGTTCACTAGTTTACTTACCTGAATGTACTGCCTTGGGAAAACAAGGAATGTTTAAGTTGCAAAGTAGCTGGTGAAAACATGCTGTTTTATTCAGGCTCCTAGACTGAAGTGGTAAGAAATACAAAAGGTTATTTTGTTTACAATACTCTATTGAGAGTGATTCTCAAATGGTATTTATATTCAGTGTTGTAGCTTACAAAGTAAAATAAGAATTTTTTTGCATATCCAGTTCAGTTTTGCAATTAATTAAGATAAATATGCAAATTTATTAGTGTCTAAAAAGCTCCTCAAAATTTTTATTAATTCCTTAGAAAAAACAGATTAATGTTATCATTCTCACATGAATTTATATTTTAATTATATATAGTATGTAGCATTCAATGTCTTTTTGGCAACAGACTATAGTCAGGTAAAATATTACTGTGTGCACTGTATTTTCTATGGCACATTGAAAGAATGTAAAAGAAATTATCTTGAGTTTGATAAAAGATGTATATTAATCTAAAACAACCATAGATCTTATAGAATTTGATGGAAAAAATAAAATTAAAGGATTACTACAAAACCTTTAAGAAGCATGAACTAGATATCTTGTTTTTCTGTTCATTAGTAAATATCTTGTTCTTTTTTAGACCTTTTATGGTCATGTTTCAGTTCACAAGATATTCTGTGGTACTTGATAAGAAGCTTTTCAAGGTGTTTGAAAGATTTCTCAGAACGTTTTGAATGTAATCTGACCTGTATTGACCTGTGCCAATCCTATTGTGTTGCTCTTTTCATTTTACTGAATTTCCTCCTTTTTCTTTTCATGTTAACGTGGCTATCCTGGCAGCTGTTCGATCACCCTGGGCTTTCTGCTGAGAGATTGTAATGAAAACCTCCATAAAAGCAGTGTCCATGTCAGGGAACGGGATTGGAGAAAAATTCCCATCCTCCTCTCCGAAACTGGAGGTGCAAGTCTCTTCTTCCCCAAACTCTGTTTCTTAAAATACAGATTTTTTTTTTCTCAGCAAATATGCTTCTTGAATTAAAAGCATTGTAACTGCCTGTATCAGTCATGCATTTTACTGTAAGGTATAATAGGTTTTGTAGTTATTGCTAGTTTACAATAACACCACCAAAACCTACTGTTGTATTATAGTTTATATTGCCCTCAGAATATAAAATGTAACTCTTGAATAGAGAGTGAAATGAAATACAAAGTAGTTAAATCCTTCTTTGTCCTTCTGTCCTTCGTTTGGTCTTTTTCTCTTACCAGAGATAGGTAAATATCAGGTTTATATGTAGGAATAAAGAAAAAAAATTACAATTTAATACTAGAAGATACAAAATCTGAAGCTTTTGACTATTATTCCTGGCTTTTGTTTGGTCAACAGCACACCAAGCACAAGTTATAGTTTCCCTGTCCCATGGCTTAGTGCAGACTAACATTACAGCTAGAATATCTGCCTGTCTCTTAGAAGTATTGTGAATCCAAGTAAAACACTTATAATTTAATCTGAAATACATAGAAAAAACATCTACAAGTCTCAGATGTATTTTTTTCTTGAGAAATGTTAAATTATATTGTTTTAATATGAAATCCATTTAAAGAAAAAGATTGTCTTGGCTGAAGAAGATTGTATGTAGGTATTACAGTTACTGCAACAAGAATTTGTATTATCCTGTCACACAGAGAACATAAATTGGGATCATGACCTTAGAACTCTTCAACTGCTATAAATAAACATGCTACTATCACATGCCTTTCCTGAGGATGCAACCGCTTTCACCTGCTTAAGGTCAGAGACTTAAGGTCAAAAATCACATTCCTTCCCTCCTAATAGAACTTAGTTGCAGTCCTCCATTATACAGTCTCAGTGACTGTTTCTTCAGATAACTTTTGTCATGGGTTAAAGCTGGACTAGCCACTAAACAAATGACAGATAATTTTTATTAAACCTTCCTCCACAAAAGAGAAAAGAAACGGAATGATGGAGAGAGACTTATGGACTAAAAAAAATAAAACAATAACAGTTTTAATGACAATAATATAAATAAAATTAAATTTATGTACAAATATATGCAAAACCAATACTCAGCCTCCCTGGTGACAATTACCTTGCTGTCACCACTGATGTTGTAGGCACTGGAGAAGTTACAGTCTGGACTCAGTGGTGGATGGGAAGTAAATTTAGGAGATAGGAGCTAGGTTCTGGAATTGCATTCAAGATTGTACGGATTGCAATCAAAGGCAAAAATGGACAGAGTCCTTCTTGGATGGTGGCCACTGAAGAAGAGAGGCTGACCCTCATGGCCCTGCTATGACATATATAGGATGGAATACCTTGCTGGTCAAAGTAAGGTCACCTGTCCTCCCCACTCATCCCCACAGGGAGGTCACTTACTGGACCCCAACATGATGCTGCCTTCACAGGAGCAAGTAAGAACCCTGGTGCAACCCAACCCTTGGTAGTAACTGTAAACATCATGTGTCACCACTTGTAGAAGCAAACACTGTCTCCACAAAGATGCCTCCTCTGCAAAAAGTACAGTTAGAAGAGACTGAGCTGTAAGGTAAAATCACCGAATAGAATTAGTTCTGTTCTAACTCAGACCATGACAACTACAGGCAAAATGAATCACATCACAGTCTTCTGCATCTATATTTAATAGATTAGTGTATTAAAAAATCACATACATATAATTAAAAAAACTCAAAAGAAAGGGTACCCAAACTTCAAAAAGACAGTTCCCACTCTCTAATGTTTTCCTTTTGCCTAAGCATTCAGAACAGCAATATTCCTTCAGCCATTTTATACTCCCCTGTTAGCTGCCCTCATCTTAGGTGGTGGAAAAAAGCAAAATATTTTCCTCTGAGCTATCAGTGTCCTTGACATTGTTTGATATTCTAAATCATATTCTTTGAAGGACTTTTGAGGCAAATAAGTTTGCTATCCTCTGTACAAAATCCACTAAACATGCTGTTCTGGAAAGGTCTTATGAGATTACTCCTGAACCTTGATGGTTCTTCAGTTTTGAAGTGTGACATATGCAACTGACTGAGTATTCACTACACTTTCACCTGTATCTGGAATACAACTGCAGAAAGAATAATAGAAGAGTTGAAGTGGGAGTAAAGTGGGAGGAGGAGAAATTTTTTCTCAGCCATCCTTCATTGTCTTTTGTTGCCCCTCTAAACTTCATCACACCAACCCTCTCTTCCCTCTGAGTCTTAGCAGCAGTTAAGCCTATCCAGTTTCACCAAGCTTCCTTTTGTAAAACCCTCCTTCTGGAAATGCTAACAGCTTTCACGTGAGAAGTTACATATCAGGGATTTTCTACAGGATGCTAAAAGTGTGTCTTTAACAGATTGACATTGTGCTAATACTGTTTGCAGGGCAGCTTGTCTTAGTTGTAATTATTTGGATGTAGTGTTAACCCACAGTCCACTCCACAAGTGAGTGTGATTCATTGTTGAGTTGGTGTAATATGTGTGTTTTGGTAAATGCTCTGAAAATATACTCCATACCAAATCATGTAAAGTCAGTCATCTAGATAATTTAAAAATCATGACCACTAAAAACATTAAAAACAGGAGTGTATGGGATTGTTCAATTGGCATGCTTCAAAACCCATATTTTTGGAAATAATTTGTGTTTTATCAAAGCTTTGCATGAATAGTCTCGCTATATATGCAAATCATATATATTCAGCGAGACCTAGACAGGCTACAGAGCTGAGCAGAGAGAAATTTAATGAAGTACAACGAGAGTACGTGTAGAGTCTTCAGTCTGGACAGGAACAACCCCAGGTACTAGTGTAGGTTGGGGTCTGACCTGTTTTGGAGAGCAGTGTAGCAGAAAGGGACCTGGGGGTCCTAGTGAACAGCAGGGTGGATGACCATGAGCCAGCAGTGTGCTCTTTTGGCCAAGAGGGCCAACAGCATCCTGCGGGGAGATCAGAAGGGGTGTGGTTAGCATATCAAGAAAGGTTCTTCTACCCTTCTACTCTGCACTAGTGACACCACATCTGGAGTATTGTGTCCAGTTCTAGGTCCCTCAGTTTAAGAAGGACACAGAGCTGCTGGAGGGTGTCCAGTGTAGAGCAACGAAGATGATGAAGAAGGTAAAACAGCTCCCTTATGAGGAAAGGCTGAGGGAGCTGGGAGCTTGGGGAAGAGGAGGCTGAGGGGTGGCCTCATTTATGTCTATAAATATGTGAGGGGTGGTGTTCTGATTTGAAAATTACCAACTTTTCAAGTATTAGTTGTGGTGCTTTATGCCAAAAAGGCATTCCATTTTGAAGCTGGAGGTAGCTTTCTTGGCAGACCTCCTGCATCAGTTTCTGGACTCTACAGATGATACTCTACTACCCATAACAGGTGGATGTCAGGAGGATGAAGCTAGGCTCTTCTCAAGGTTATCTGGTGACAGGGCAAGGGGCAATGGGTGCAAGCTGGAACAGAG
>VZRI01002513.1:85618-107592 GCA_013397515.1 Upupa epops | reverse complement strand
CTGTGGCAGGGGGATTGGACTAGATGATCTTGCGAGTTCCCTTCCAATCCGTAATGATTCTATTCTATTACATACTATGATATATATATATATATGTACTATATATATATACATATATGTATATATATATATGTACATAGTATATATATATACTATGCTATATATATATACACACTATGATATATATTACTAGTGTTTAAAGAAGCATCAGAATTTAAACTAGCAAAGTGCTTTGCTGCAGAACTTACTTATAAGGTAAATTTTGATTTCAAAATACCTTTTTTAAAAAATAAATAGTATTGCTATCTTTAGTACCTAGCATTCCCAATCGCATAGCAATTACATTAATAGCAATAGCTATTAATAGCAATTAATTTTAGTCATTACTGACCCACAACATTAAGCAAACATTAATTTATCTGAGACATTAAAATGACATCGTATCCCTATATTTTACTATTGTTGATATCTTTGTATCTACCAAGAGCAAAGTTAATGCTTAACCTTTGGTATTTCAGTACTAAATATTTGTGTTAGACAACAGCATTCCACAATAAGAACTAAACAGAAAAGACATAAACAACAGTTGTGTTTAGCAAATGCATAATCTTTACCTGAAAATATTTTTTATTTTTTTATTTTCATGTAATGTAATACGTTTATTTGATCCAAAAGAATGGATAATATTTGTAAAAGATAACACACCCCATACATAATAATAGTCCTGTGAAAATATAATTTGCTGTTTCTGTTGTGCTGTTTATAAAATACTAGAGCTGTAAATACAATTGCAGCACTTCAATATGTGCCCTTCAATGCCCTTAGAGGGAAGGTTATGACATAACATCACAGTCAACAACAATTAAGAGTACATGAGCCACATTCTCTTAAGGTCAGTGGTGTAATGTTAGTTCATTTAGAGTCTAAAGCTGGAGCATAAATGTAGAGTCCTGTCCCTCCAGAAAAGCAACACAGCTTTTAAAGTGACACTGCAAGATGAATAAAAATGTATGCTTTCAAGGAAGTATTAGGAACTGCTAATGTAAATAAAAGTGATAGCAGTAAGATAGCCAAGTGAAATTAAAATTAAGATTAAAAAACATATTGCAGAGGCCTACATGACAAATATATTTAGGTCTGTATGCATGATAGCAAGCTGAAAGTCTCACAGGCTTCTGCAGTTATCATTCACTCACAAATTTTCAAATTGCCTTGGGAGTTAGCTCCATCAGTTCCATTGCTTGGAAATTTTCTGCAGTGCTTTAAATCAGTATCAGTTTCATCTTTCTAAAGTATTGCTTCTTTGAACTGTTCATAAGATACAAGGATTTCCCACCTCCCTGCACCATTTTACTGTTTTATTAAGTAGGAAATGTGTAAAAGGAATGGAAATATGGGATTTAATTTTTGCTAAATTATGTATTTGTTTTTTGTTTACTAGCTTTTTCATGATACAGTGTATAAGAATAAATTAATTAATGCCTGCAGCCTATACTTTTTCTTGCTGTATTAATTTTAAACTATCCTAATTATAAAAATACCCATATGACAGGAAGGAGCTAATGAATTTCTTTATACTAAGTAATTATCTATACTAAAATATGTCTAAGAAAGCATGTGTATATATGTTTTACACAGAACTGTAATCTCATAGGTACATTTTGCAGCAGTCTTTCTTTTTAAAGCTTCTGGTTTGCTGAGAGGAGAAACTTCTAGTAAGTAGTGGCTTTGAGAAGAAGTTGCAACCCACTTTCATTTCTCACAGCCCCAGCCCAGGACATAAAGCCAACAAACTGGACCTTTATTTAGTGGTTTCTGTGAAACTCATGTTGTACTGTGGCAAAGACACTTCTTTATCATAGCATGAAATTAAACCAAAAGAGCATATTGTGGATATAGTTATCTGGAAACTTTAATTAATTTTGAAGTTAAATGGTGTTATTAAGGCAGTGCAAGTTACCCATTCTTTCTCCGATCACTGCCATTTCAGGGTGAGCTACTGCCTGTCTTCCCATCCTGGCTCAGCTTATCAAGAATGCTCCAGAGGACTATATCTTGCTTGTTGAAGATACATAAAGCAAAAAAAAAATTGTGATATAACTTGCAAACATTCCCCTTTATGTAAAGATTAAGTGGATATCAGCAAAGGGAATTTTCTTCATTAATAACTGGTAGAAAACCAACAAATTATTCCCACCTTACTTCACAGTCTTCTCATTTACTCCATTTGTAACTCTAGCTTATTCAGGAACTGCTTTCTGTGGGAAAAGTACTAGCAGTGAACACCTGCCAAAAGAACCATCCCAAATTACCTTGTTAGACTGTAAGCTCAACCTAAAATTAATTTTTATATTAGACACTTAGTAAATCTGTCTTTCAAACCATCTGCTTGTTGCTCCCAAACAACTAGGGGTGTGCTTGCAGTGAAAAACTAGAGGCCCCAAATTGTTTAACCTAGCACAGATTTAGTGATGGAGATTTACGGAGTGCTGCATAGTCCTTTTCATGAAAAGGTGGTGGAGGAATTTACTGAAAATTTTGGCTCACTGATACCAGTCCTTGAACCAGCTGAAAATAAGGAAAGAAGAATTACTTGTATTGTCAAATATATCAATTCAGATCTGTTTCCCCTTCCTTCTCCACTGCCCTACATCGCTGAGGACTAGCTCAGTTTCAGATTACACCATTACACTTTCTGACTGCTGGGGAAACTTTCACTTCTAATATTGGTTTAAAAAAAATTTGCTAGGTGTAATCCCCAGTGCTTTTTCAAACCTTTACCTTGAACCTCTTCAAAATTGCACAATGAAGTGACTTATGTTGTCACCCTTAGGCCAATATTTCAGAAATCACATTCCTCAACCCTGTCTTTGACAATAATTATTTCCTATGTATGTATGCATATTTATAGATATATACGAATACTTACAAATATATATAAATACTTTAAATATGAGTACAAGGGCAAAGGTATGTTAAAGCTGTATATGTATATGCCCTCTTGTTTTTGTTCTTACCCTTGTCAAGACCTACTTTATCTAAGTGGTCTGACCTCTTTTTCTTATCTATGGAGAGCGGAAATTGCAGCCAGAAAGTACCCTGTCATAAATCTCATTTGAGTACTCAATTCTGCTCTGCAGAAGAGAGCAATACATAACTTGGAACTGAGAATCCTTAGGGGCCCCTGACATTTTTCCCAGGAGCCAGATTGCTGTATGACCTAGTAGTCTATGGAACACAACCTCAGCATTCTTTTCACAGCAAGAAGTGTAGCTTTTTAATATGAAGTTCCTCTGCCATTAAAGTAGCACAGTTCATAATTTTGCATCCTGGTATTCTATTAGAAACACACAAATAAGACTTCTAATAGCTTGTGCCCTAAGTAAGCGTTACACCTTATGATTGCTGTTGGAGTTTTTGCTGCTTCCGATGCTAGTTTGTTTTATCTGCAGCTTAAGACACATGTGATTCCTTGTAAGTGTACTAGTTCTTATTTATTTCTACTGAGCCTAGCACTTATCTGCATCTTGACAATAGTTTTTTTACAATACTAGAATAATATGCAGGTGTGAACTCAAAAACAATGCTAAAACTGAGCAACTGTACTGGGGCTTACATTGGTAAAACTCCACTGAAGGGATTGATATCAGTTTATGCAGCTGAGGTTTGAATCTATTTTTATGGCAATAAAATCATAACTAGAAAAAACTCACTTAGGAAATAATTCATGAGTGTGAGGTTGGGAACAAATCTGAAATGAAAATTGTTTCCTTTAATACTCATTTGAAAATATCTGTGTGTCCTTTGTCAGTAATTTCAAATCTTTGATCTAATACTGTTAGGGAAAGGTGCAAGTTAATCGTAGCCAATTATTACTACAACAAAAGCTGAAAAATGAAAAGCTATCATTAAAAGTGTAATTCCCCTTCATAAAAGCAGTCTCTTATGTACTTAGTTTTCAATTGGGTTAAAGACTGAGAGTGCAAGTCAAAACATGGCCCTGCTAGTTCTTGGCCTGGCAGTTCATGCTACCTGTTTCATATGGAGCGGTTTCTAACTAAATAATATTTTCACGTCTAGCTTGTGGGAGTTCAGCTACTAAGTATTTTAACAAGAATGAACTGAACATCTTACATCTCTTTTGAGATACACTTTTGCCAATGTAAGTTACTGCTTCTTACTGTGAAACTTTTGATATGGACAGACAGCTGATTTTAGTATCAGAAAAAAACTATGGGGGGAATTCCTTATAAATACTTTTTCCCCCCTTTTAATTTAGACTGGATAAACATTTTATCATTAATGTGCTAAATAATTTCAATTAAGATGCATTTAAGATCAATGTTTTAAGCAAAAAAAAAAACCTCAACCAATTAACCTCAGTCTTGAAGCAATTTTGTTTAACCTAACCTATACGTCCGATTAGACTGGACTTTCTTGAGCTTATCTTGTATATAACAGTTGGTTTTCCTTTAGTCAAATGTGTATTAATGTATGGATGTTAGTAGTATTTGCATCTTGAACAGCATTTCCATTTGACATAGAAAATAACATACTGGGATAAACCTCCAAAATACTAAAATACTCCGTGACTTGTGCATATTAGTTTTCAGCACTGTTCTCCTATTTAAAATTATGTTGTGTCGGTTTGGATTTTGCAGGGTGTGTAAATGACAGCAACTCTCTATTATGGAAAGACCCTTGTTTCTAACAAAGGTTACCTAGGAGGAATGTGAGCTAATTTCAAGTAGACAATGATCTGAGGCACTTAATTTGATTTTGTCCTTCATAAACTTGTGAATCCTCTGTTTAAAATACAGGAACAAACTTCAAAATTATATAAATGTGGAAACAGCATTTTTTTGAATAGTAAGCTGTGAGAAAGAGTTTCTATGTAGTGCAGAGGTGAAATGGATTTAAATGGATAGTTTGCTGAATAATTGTGAACAGGGAACACTTTTGGAAGTATAAAACACTTCATGGACACTTGATAAAAAAAGCAAAGAAACACATTCTAACAATTTAATTGCTCTTGAGATACAATTTTGAGCCATGAAAAATATAGGCTTGACATCCACATGGACAAGGTGTTTTTTAATTATGAGTTTATAATGTTCAGAAACATAAAGACATGTTAGCACTCAGATTTTGTCTTACAGTAATATTTGCTAGCTCTGATATGGGAGTGCTCGAGCATCATTCATTGTATACATTAAACATGTTTATATGTTATTTCCATTTCATTTGCACTTTTTGACAGCTTGAAAATTTTTGCTGTTATCTTGGAGTTTCATTAGGAAATGTCTGCAGGCTACAAACTGATAGTCATATAAATAAGAGGAGCCATATCATTCCAACCTTATCAGACTACTGCCAACAAATTTTCTTCTTCTACTAAAAGTGCTTGATAGTTTTAATCTGATAACTTTTATATTAAAATGTAGATTATCTACTGGAAAAGGCAAAGCTGTCTTTAAATAAGAAATACTAAACTTGATAAAATTTTACTTTTATTTTGTAGCATGTGTTTAACAGCTAGAAAGATAATAGATTCTGAGATGCCTTATGGGCACTTTTAAGAATTTTTAAGTTACTGGGATGACTTTTCACTCTAGTAACTGAACAATAGTATCTGCAGTAGAAATGAGCCCTTATCAGAGAGCAGTATTGTGATTGCTTAATGGGAGAAAATTCATAAAACAATTCATGTGTCTTTAAATGTAAGGAAAACTTAGGTTAGTCTTGTCTGAAGTGTACAGTTAGAACACTATATTCTCAAATTAGGTTTTATTATACTTAAATACTTGAAATAACCATCCAAGTAAGTACTTTTATTTTACTTTTAAAAACTCAACACACATGTATGTCTGTATGCTAACTTAAAGCAATTTTTATTAATACATATATCTATTTATGCTCATAATTCACAATTGTTTCAATTAAATTCACCACAATTAACTTTTTTTTTTTTTTTACTTTCTGTATTTCCAATTCGTATTTCTTCCATCAACAAATGCTTTGTAGGCTGCACTGATTCTAATAGTTTCGCTCTCAAGGGCATAGGTATTTCCAATTTTCGTAAGAATCATGAATGTATCTAAAACAGATACTACATGGCATTTCCTTTTTGCAATTTACCTTTTCCTCCTCTCCTCCATTGTTATTAGAAGAAATTCTCAATAAATACTGTTGCTACATAAAAAGCAACTAGAAAGAAAAAGAAAAATGTAATTTTACTATTGCTTGCCACAATTTTTAATGCATAATTGTAATGAAAAGGTAAAAGCTACTTGTACATATGATTCCTTCTACAACTGGGCAAAATTTGTGCACAGAAGCAGCTTGAAAGTATATTTTATCATAATTGTAATGCTATTGATTTCAGAAAACTCTTAGTAGTATGAGGGGCAGGTTAAAAACTTCTCTTCAAAAAATAGTTTTAAGCTTTGACTAGTTTTGCTGGCAACAACAAAAATTGTTTTGTCATGATAGGTCCAAAATATCATGAGTGATATAATACATACACTTTCTAAATATTTCATCATATCTATAGTGAATTAATTTTGTTAGATTATGTAGTGCACCACTATTACTTGGTGAAATCAAAATAATTTTAGTGTTAAAATGTACAATATTCCTTGAGGGAAGTCAGTTTCCTTTACAGTTTTCATCTTCTTGGGATTGTCCACAGTCAACAGAAAACTAAGTAGAAAATCCCCAAACATGACTCCCCAAGTGTAATATTTTAATAATCTTTACCAGACAAGAAATTGTTATGCTTACATGACAATGACTACAACAGTGTTTCAATACAAAATATAAAATGAATGCAAACTTACTTCATGTATTATGAAACAAACAGAGAATATATATAGGGCAGCATAAATTTACAACTAAACTGAAAAAAACCTCAAAACAGGTTGATATAATAAATATTGAAATGTGAAAGTTGCAAAATACTTGTTGTTTCTTCTATACTGAAGAAAAGGAGTAAATTTTTATGAGTCTTTTACTTTTTGCTTTTGGCATGATACCTGTATGCAACATATATAATTCTTAATTTCTTTTTGCACTAACAGCTTATAAGACTAATTTTTGTGATACACTGAAAAACATATTGCTATAATAAGCTATGTGAAAGCAAATTTTGTTATAAAGAAATAGTTCAATAACACACCTGTAATTAGCATAAAGGTTCTTCAGTAATCCTTCATTCACCTGAGCAAATTCACCTGCTTGTGAGATTCACCAGTACTGAATCTGTTGTATACTCATTTTGTCAACATTACTTACCAGAAAAATAGTGTGTATTCATACATGACTAAAACTTACTTAGAGAAATGTGTTGGTTTAGTCGAAGTTAGACAGTGTTTTCCCATTGGATTTATAATTTTAAATATTTACTTATATAAATGGATTTTGAATAAGGTACTTCTGGAAAAGTTTCGTTCTCTGTTGCTAATGTAACACACCTCTCTATATAATATATAATATCTATATTTTATATATGTAATATCTATGTGTAGATATGCATAACATTAGCAACACAGAACAAAGTTTCTTATATGTTTTATACTTTATATATAAATAAAGTGTATGGGCTATGATCTTTAGCAATGTGAATGCCAATTATATATTTATGCAGTAATCCCATCTGTACATCTGATCCATTAAACAAATACATTCAAAAAAGCAGGGTGAGAAGTAAAAGTCATATAAATTGGAGAAAGCACCTCAAAACTCTGTCACTCATACTAATTTTAATATTGAAATGGTAATATCAGGCCAGAAACTCTGAAGTTAATTTTTAAATACAGGCTATCAATTATTAAAATAAGGAGTGCCCATATTAGTAAGGAAAAAAGTGAATCTTTTGAACATAACAATACAACTTGAATTATATCATGATCTCTTAAATATATGTGGCTGTTCTGTAATTTATTTCCCCAAGTAAAAATTTTCCTTCTCTTGTCATAATTATTATCTTGGAATTCTACCTGTGAGCAAGTATAGCATTCTGAATTCACTGGCTTACAGGAACACAGTGTGGCAGTTAGAGCTACAAAGGACAGAAAGCAGTCCTAAAGCAACGCATAATAAATCGCAAGGGATACCATGTTACCTTAGTATATAATATATTAAACTAAATTGATCTGTTTATCTTAAACTGCTAAGGAGATGCTGTTTCAGATAATCATCAGTGAAATTACATTAGAGCAATTAGTCCAATCTTCTGTAGAATAGTATTAGCTTAAAAGATGAACCCTCTCTTATGCCTGCCCATTATTACAAACCCCTTGTTTTTCAATATACGGCTTTGAAACAAAGCATTTTCTCTAGCCAACTTCGTTGGCACCAAAACTTTATGACTTGTTAATTTCAAGACTGCCACCAGATCATTCTGCTGCAGTACTGAAGATTTAACTTTAAGAATTAACATTACTCTAACTTTGCATTAATATTTCTACTAATATTTCTGTCATTCAGAAATATCAAATCACCATTATTTACTGCCACACATGTATAAATTTTACATATTTTGCATAAACTTTATTAAAAACCTAGAAAGGATTAGGGAAAGGTCATTCTGTTGTGTGTAACACAACATTAAAGTGCCATGTAAACACCTAAGAAATAATGAGATATGTAATAACAATTAATAAAACCTGTAAAATACAGATGAAATCCTGAGATTCTGTACATATCTTTCATGACTTTTATCTATATAGTCATTTCCAAATAACACAATAAGCATATAGAGGAACTACAGAAGTTATAGAATAAATCAGTTGTCCTTAATGTATCTGTTGGTGTGTCATTACTTCATCCTGTCAGTATACACACAAGTGTCAAAATAGCAGCTGTCTTGACAGAGATCTTCGTCTTCCACTTCACTACCTTCCCTATGTGCATTAAAAATCATAGCATCTGACAGTGCTTTGTGTTGGTTTATTCTCCCATCTTATGATACTCCAGTTCGCTAGTGACCTCTAGCTGGGTAGTTGTGGTGCATTGGTCCTGGCTGCAGGTAAGCAATCAGCAGGTGCTTACTCATTTCACCAGTTTTGGGTAGAGAACTGGGAGAGCACCAGTAAAAGAGATTTATGGATAAAGATAAATACAGTATAATACATAAAGAGGGGAAGGAAGGAAGGAAGGGAGGAATGTTGCCTGTAAGCCAATTGCTCATCACTTCTGACCAATTTTATGTTAATCAACAGCACATTTCAGGAACTGCACCTCTGAAATTATATCTCAGTGTCAACTTTCTCTTTGCATTCTAAGATGTTTATTCTAAACTTTTCTCATAAAAAAATAGGCATTTAATTCCAAAATTCAAAAACCTGCAGCATGTTTGTGATGGTCTTGTTGCTTCTGGCCATTCTAAAGGTCTTATCTATGCTAAGTAAGGGAGATACACATGCCGTCTTTGTCCTATCCTTTGAATATGTTGCTATGTAGTGAATTTAGGATTTAAGGTATCAGTAAATTTCCTTCAGTGAATTAGGCCTTTTTGTCATTTTGGCTTCAGTTAAAGCCAAAAGGACATGGCTGCCAGTATGGAGATCGTACCTGTTACCTGGAAAATATTGACATCCTTTCAGTCTATGCAAAAGGTATACTAACTCACTTCAGTACAAAAATTTATTGTTTTTTTAATCAGGAGACTGTGATTTTTCAGTTTTATTTCTATTTCTTTTTTAACTTTTTCTTTAAAATTATATGATCTTTCACAATGAATAAGTGAATATCTGCATAGCAATGACTGAATTATATGTACTAGTCTTCAATCACTTTTTTATTTTAGCATGTAGTGACTAATGTGAAAAAGATACAAACCAGGGCTTAGAAGCTTTTCCACTCAGTCTATTATGCCTTCTGTAGCCAAGGTCAGAGAACACTGAGAAGATAATATATATCCCTGAGTGTAAAATCACATTGACTCAAATTAGTCAAAGCATTAATCGGGTGAGAATAATTAGCTTTATTTTGAGAATCATAATAAAGCCGAGTTGTACTAAAACATTAAATCTTTGCAGTGTGAACTGCAATGTGTGAGAAAATCAGTTGATTTTATCATGCTGTATTGCTTCTTAAATATTTAGAATCCAGGCACATAAATAGGAGTCTTGAAGGAATTTGTGTCAATAGCTCTAAATTTAAAGGATGCTAGATGTCTACTTAAGGTTGAGATCATTATAAAATATTTCCAGAGTTACTTTACCAGTCCATATTTATTTAGAGTTCTGTACAACAATTGGAAGAGGACCAATTTAACCTGATGGAAGGCAGACATTTGATAATAAATCAGCAAGTCTGGCAAATGTCTCACAGCCTTGGCAAGGAATCTTGGTTTTTTGCCTAAAAGTACAGCCTAAGAATCATTTACTCACCTCAGTATCTGTATCAGCTAATTAAGAAAGAAATGGAAGAGGATTTTCTGACTTTTTTCCTAGATCAAGAAGAGTATTAAAAAAAATGCATGTGTCTGGATGCAGAACAGTTGTTTAGGTTGTAATAGTTTGCAACGATATGAGTATTTTTGCCTAAATAATTTCAGCTTTTATTTTAAGAAAGAAATTTCCTTTGACAAGTGTAGTTTGGGCCTGTTTGTTTTTATTCAAGAACTGCTTCTTGAAGCCTTGCAAATGGTGGAAAACTGTATTGTCATACTTTGTAAGAGAATACATATACACAGATATATATATATAAACTTCTTTGCTGATAGCAAAGATGATATATTCATCTCCTTACCATGGTGGTAAATGGATCTGTGAATTTCCCAAGATTTTTTTCCAGCTAATAAAACTTAGTGGATTTTGCTATCTAAACTCTGTGACCCTCATGAATTCTCCTTGTCTTGGGTAAATTCCAATCTATAATTCCTGACCCTACTACCCTGTTTGAAGGAACCTATAGTATATGATACTGATGAAAAACACAGCATCAATTACTGTCAGGTCTTTCAATCCCATAGGTAGGGTTCTGGTCTTTGGACACAGCTAGTGAAGCAAATATTTCCAGAAAGTGAAAGGTATTAATTTCAACTATGTTGTAGAAATGACTTTTACAAAATCTTGGTACCAAATAATGAAGTAGAAGTAATTCTAAGCTTCTTACTTTTAGACTGATACAATGCATTTTAGACTTTTATCATTAATATTTTTTAATCAGTTTCCACATGAAGTAAGTACTTTATTCTCACTCATTTAATGCCTTAGGTATCCCATTAATTGACATCTGTAATTCCTGATCACAGGTATGTACTTCAGCTTTCAAAAGATTCATTTTCTGTTGAGACTTACCATCTGCAGCAGTTGAATTAGATTATCTTTTTGAGTACAAATAGGAGCAATAAGGAGGAAATAAACCTATTTTTAGCACTTATTTGTTTGGGATTTTTTTTGTTGGCTTTAACTTTTGAGGTTCCAAACTTGTACTTGCTGGCATATTGCCAAGATGCTTATTTAAAACCTTTGGTTTTTTTCTGAAACATTTATGATGAACAGTATGAAATGTTATGAATCCGCACTGAATAAAAATTAGTTTCTCAGCTTAAAAATAAATTACTTCTAAGACGGGAATATTTTTAAGGATCGTAGAATTTTAGTTTGGACACTTTAGGAAGCAAATTGGTTTGTGAGCTCTAATTGTATTAGTGTAATTAGAATGGCAAAGTGTTAGTGGTTGTGAAGCTATAGGGGTGATTGTGAGAAGCTACCAGAGGCTTCTCCTGTGCCTGATAGAGCCAATGCCAGCTAGCCCCAGAATGGACCCACTGCTGGCCAAGTCCAAGCCTATCAGCAATGCTGGTAGTGTCATTGTGGTAACGTATCTAAGAAGGGGAAAAAAACCCTTTGCAACTGCAGCTATAACAATATATGAGAGAAACAACTCGGCAGACATCAAGGTCACTGACCAAGGAAGAGGTACTCCAGGCACTAGAACAGAGGTTTCCATGAAGACCATGGTGAGACAGGCTGTACTTCTGCATCTCACTAAGGTTAAGTGTGGAGCAGACTCCACCTGCAGTCCATAGAGGAGCACCAGTTGGAACAGGTGTGTATCTGAATGAGGCTGTGACCTTGTAGTAAGCCTGTGCTGAAGCAGGCTTCTTGTTGCTTGTACACCAATGGATAGAGGAACCCACACTAGATTTGGTTTATTAGTAGGACCTGTGGCCCCACATGGGATTCACTTTGGAGCAGAATGTTTCTGAGAAATTCGTGTTGGAAAAACTCTCTCCAATGGGAGGATCCCCATGCTGGAGTAAGGAAAAGTGTGAGTTGTTCCCCTTAGCAAGGAGCAGCAGAGAGAATAGCTGATTAACTGACTGCAACCCAGCTGATACATTGTAGCAGAGAAGGTAGAGAAATGGGGAGGAAATTTGAGTTTGGGAAGAAGGGAGGGGTGGAAGGAATATATTTTTATCTTTGGCTTTATTTTTGTCAAGCTACTCTAATTTGGTTAATAATATATTACATTATTTCTGTGAGCCGAAATTTGTTTAGCCAGCTATAGTAATTAGTGAGTGATCTCTCACTGTTCTTAACTTGATCCACTGACTCTTACAAATAATTTTTACACAGTCAATTTTGCTAATAAACAAGGTGAAATCTTAAGCCGATTCCAGGGTTGCTCTTTGTTCAGCCTCGCAAGAAATTGTATCAGTATCACATCTTAAGATCCGAACAGTGACTTCTTTAACGTTACTAAAAGTATACATATAGTAGGCAGGTTTGGGAATAAGTAACTCTGGATTCTGCAATCCCCTTAACATGTCTTCAGGTTGAGTTCTTGAAAATCATGAACTGAAACAGCTTGTAGCAATGAAGCTTCACTGAAAGCAGGCATGCCCCTGGTGAGAAGCGCTGAAGGGTGTTTGCTTAAGGCTGGGTTTGGTGTTATCTTTTGACAAAGGTTAAGCAGCTCCCTGCTAAGCTCCCTGTTGGCTATTACAGACCACACTGTTTGTGAATTTTCTTCTTTTGCTAATGTGACTGCAGAAAAGAACCACATAGCTGCCTGACTTGGACAGAAGCATTCTGACAGAGGTGCAAAGTAGTGTTCCTAACCAGGCAGTGAACATAAATTAAATCGAAAGAATTAAGTTTTTTTAAGTGCAGAGATTTTTCAGCATGCTTGGAAAACTGCAGATATTATTTGTTGATTTATGTCATTGATATTTTAATTAACTTTGTGCATAGTTTTATTTTTTAAATAGAGCTCCTAATGTTTAACTATACAATTAGCAAGAATGCCTCTCACGTTATAAAGTACTTTTGTGTTAGGAAAACATTAAAAATAACTATTGCAATGATTAATTTAGATGCGTTCCTAATGAGTTAATTAAAATGACAGTAATGTTTTGATTTTAATAAGACTTCTGTTGTTGTCAATGAGATAGAAGAATTTGGGCAGATTTTTAGCATCTTACCTTGGTACCCAGCGGACATAGCAACAGAAATTAAGCTTAAGTAATTAATACTAACAGAAAAAAACCTAATTGTTAAAAGTGATAATTGCCATCTGTTCTTGTCAGTATTATTAATGTGCTCAGAATGGCCTTTATTACAAAATAGCTTACAAATGTAGTGTTGACAAAATTTGTTTCTTTCAAAGTAGCTGGACTTGCATTAAAGAAGTTAGGGAGGGCAAACAAATTTAAAATGTTAACACAGCCTAACAGCATTGGTGTATCAGCCAATTTATAATTAGTTGCAATTTGCCAGGAACGCTCTCACAGGAATAAAACCATATCTAATATTTGTGGATAAGGTTCTTAACTATTCACGTACTTTAATTTTCTTTAACTGGTATCCTTAAGCTGACAATGGGACTTTGATTTCTTATTTTATGAGGAAATGATTTGTCTTATTTCAGTTTCTATGGCTATTAGAATTCAGTTAGTTTATTTGCTGTGCACAAGTAAATATTTTGTCTGTTTTGTAAATGTAGTATACTCTTTATTGTAAGGTTTTTCTTAATTCATTTTTCTAGGCCTAGAAGGTACAATTTAATGCTGTTTAGGGAAGTTATATTTTGCAAGTGGTTATGAGATCATCTCTAACATAGTTTCCTAAGGCCTATTTGTGTTATCAGGTTATGGCTAGGTCTCAGCATTCTCCTCTGAGTTGCTTTCAAATCTGGTAGCAAATTTCTACAATCTTGATGGAAGGGTAGAGGCCTGAAAAAATTTCAAATGCACATTTCATGAAAATCTGTTTTCAGGTTAGAAGAACAGGAGGTTAGTGATTATTCATTATTGTTTGTATAACAGAGAGAGTGTTCCATGGTATTAGGCAGTACTTGTGTTTGACAGCAGAGTGAGGCAGTTGTGCAGCTTGTAGCTAAGAGAACATCTGTTGTCCAGACATAGACAAACAAATGCTCTTAGTTCTGATCACCAGAGAATGTCTGGCTTGGAGCATTATTGTTATTATTATAGGATTCAAATTGGAGTTACTCCAACTTCTTCTACACGGAGAAATCAAATATACTTTGTTATTCTGGGTAGAATTGAAGGTAAAGTATAGCTTTAGACAAGTGTTTAGACTGGTATTTTCACTTGCTAAAATATGTTTGAAATACTTTCTGATTTGGGGTATAGAAATTTGTTTGTTGAGGCAGTGAGGTCTGCAACTTAGAACATTCATAGAGAAGTTCAGAAAACTGTGACTTGAGACCCCTGTGGCTAGCTCTGAACAGCAGCAACTTACGCTTTAGCAAGGTGTTGGACTAGATAATCTCTAGAGGTCCCTTCCAACTCTGATGATTCTGTGTGATTCTGTGATTATGTTTCAAATGCCAGGGCATTTGGTTTGATTTCTGTTGTTAATGCCTGGGTCACTTCCCTTTTGGATGCCTGGTTTATTATGCTGGTCATACACTGCCATCATTAATGTTGTTTTTATTTCCAGATAATTTTCATTTAATTTAATTTTAATTCAAATAGCTCAAAAGAAATGGTCTTAGATAGTTGGATCCAGAACAGATTGTCAAGTGTGCTCTAAACTTCTATTGTGTTTTCCTACCTTAAAATTTTGGCTTTCTCATGGTATATTTAAAAAATAATCCTTCATATTGTTCAGCATTGGGAGATTTCCATCCATTTCAATACATGGGTAATGAATGATATCTGTTGGGTTTTTTTTTCCTATGATGATTCTCATAGGCCTATTGAATTACAATTCCTAAGAAGCTTTTCAGGATTGTTAAGTAGAACAGTGGGATGTTCTTACGTTTAAGTCCTATCAAAAGAATTTCAGATTTTAAGATATATTATTCAATATATGAAGAGGCTGATGAGCACAGATACTCAATGCTTCTGTAAATACTTTCTCATTATATACTGATTTCAGCTGAACAGAATGGTAAATTTCACCAGAGAAATGAGAAATAGTGACATTTCTCAGTTCAGTATTCAGAATCAGCAGATACAAATATTTTCCTGATGATGACAATGAGTGTATGTATTAATTTTATATATGACCAAATGAAATGCAACAGCAATATCTCACAGCAAAGTTTATAATTAAAGCTCTGATCTCAAAACTCTAATCAGGAATTTATCTGTGAAAAAAGATCTTACAAAGCTAATTAATCTATTCTGTGCTTTGGATGGGTTGCCCAGGGAGGTTGTTTGGGCCCCATCCCTGAAGGTTTTTAAAGCTGGGCTGGATGAGGCTCTGGCCAGCCTGCTCTAGGGTGAGGTGTCCCTGCCCATGGCAGGGGAGTTGGAACTGGATGATCCTGTGGTCCCTTCCAACCCTGACTGATTCTGTGATTCTATAACTTCTTCCCAGTAAGGGTGATGGGGCACTGGAAAGGGCTACCCAGGGGGTTTGTGGAGTCTCCTTTTCTGGAGACATTTGAAACCTGCCTGGACTTGATCTGAATGATTCTGCTGTGGTGGGGGGATTGGACTGGATGACCTTTCTAGCTTGCTTCCAATCCGTAATGTTCTGTTCTATGACTTGGTCTAGGTGTCCTGCTGTGGCAGGGGGATTGGACTAGATGATCTTTCAGGTCCCTTCGAATCCCTGATGATTCTATGGTTCTATGACATCTCCTTGCAATGGAATAAGAGCATTTTCATCATTTGAAGTATTGAAGTAGCAAGATAAGTGTGGCTTTATTGTGTCTCTTGCAATTCCCATATTGCAAGATTCTCTTAAAATAAATAAGGTTCATGTTGGTCCTATTTATAATCGGTTTTGGTGTGATTATTGCACATTCTACATACAGTTGCCAGGCATGGGTTTTCATGTGATTTATTTGACAGGATTGACTTCCAAAAGTCGTCTAAGATTGTGGGATTTTCTTTGAGCCCCTTGAAGATTGCTGCATTTTGGTGTAGCTAAATCAACAGTGCAGTTTATTCTCCATGGGATAGTATATTCTTATTGCCTTATATACAGGGTAGGCAAAGGTGCTGACAAGGATGTTTACAGTGTTCTTGTATTTGAACACAGTTATTCAACTACACAGTATCACAGTAATGATGAAGCTGGAAAAGGCCTTAAAGATCATCTAGTCCAAACTAAAACCAACCAAGTAAACCTAAACATCTGACATCTGGATCATGCCACTCAGCACTTCATCCAGCCTAACCTTAAACACCTCCAGAGACAGTGACCCAACCACTTCCGTGGGCAGCCCATTCCAAAATCTGATCACTCTTTCAGTAAAAAACCTTTTCTTAATGTCAAGTGAAAACCTCCTCCCATGGAGCTTATGATTGTGACCCCTTGTCCTGTCTCCAGTGTCCAGGGAGAAAAGACCAACCCCTGCCTGACCATAACCACTTTTTAGGTAGTTATAGACAGCGATAAGGTCACCCCTGAGCCTCCTCTCTTCCAGGCTAAACAGACACAGCTCCATCAGCCTCTCCTTGTAGGGCTTACCTTCCAGCCCTTTTACCATTCTAGTTGCTCTTCTCTGGACTCATTCCAGCACCTCGACATCCTTCCTGAACTGAGTGGTCCAGAATTGAACGCAATACTCCAGGTGCGGCCTAACCAGTGCCAAGTACAGGGGGAGGATAACCTCCCTTGCTCTGCTGGCCACACCATTCCTGATACAGGCCAGGACGCCATTAGCCCTCTTGGCCTCCTGGGCATGTTGCTGACTGATGCTAAGTTTGCTGTCCACCAATACCCTGACATCTCTTTCTACCTGGGTACTCTCCAAGAACTCCATTCCCAGCCTATAGTTCTGCCTGGGGTTGTTATAACCAAAATGCAGAACCCAACTCTTAGACATGTTAAAACACTCCAAGCTTGGTGTCATCTGCAAATTTGCTCATGATGGATTCATTCCAAACCATCATCAATATCATCAACAAAGATGTTGAACAAGTCTGGACCTAACACCAACCCTTGTGGGACACCACTAGTAACAACAGGTCGCCAAGTAGCTGTGACACCATTTACCACCACTCTTTGGGCTCATCCATCCAAACAGTTCCTGACCCAGCACAGTCTATTCCTGTCAAAGCCCCTTGCTGCCATCTTAGCCAGGAGTATATCATGGGAGACTGTGTCGAATGCTTTACTGAAATTGCATATCAAATTTTAAAATTGCTACCTCATCACAGTAACTGCTGTGGAAACAAGGCCAAAGATGCAAGTAATAATGCTCTTGGTACACCTCAGTAGTTTTTAATATTTTATTAATTGCAAGTGAATGACAGTATATTATTTTCAAGCTTATAAAAGCAATAGTTTATGACAAATACTTGCCATGTCTTCTTCAGGAAACTCTTAATCTTCTCTTGTGTCTGTATAATTACTCAGATTGTTCATGATTCTTACCTTGCTAACATTGATAAGACTCTACTCTTCTTGTAGGTATTTGTAAGATCACAATAATTACAAAATAGAAGCATAATAAGAACCTATTCTTGGTTTATGAGCAGGTTTTAGTTGATGAAACAAGATGCTGTATTTTATTTTTTTAAGGACCTTCAATTCCCTTGAAGTATAAAAACCTGGAAGAAACGTGGTAGTCTTTACCTGTAAAAGCTGAGCAACCAAGCCTTGATTAGTAAATTATCATATTTATTTAAAACATTAATAAGGAAACAGGAAAACTACCAAGAAGGGTGAAAGAAAATCAGCAAAATAGATGTTCATG
Organism: Upupa epops; assembly: GCA_013397515.1. Classification (NCBI taxonomy): domain Eukaryota; kingdom Metazoa; phylum Chordata; class Aves; order Bucerotiformes; family Upupidae; genus Upupa; species Upupa epops. The sequence goes on along the minus strand of VZRI01002513.1, from coordinate 89,454 downwards.
GGATATTTCTGATTAACTTACACATAGAGTAGATGCCAGTCTTGACGGATGGGTCCGATTGATCCTAGTTATATTAGTATATATGGAGATTTTTCTCCTTTACTATAGGATAAGCTAGGCTTATCACAAATCCATGTACTAAAACCAGCATAATTAAGACATCATGTGAGTTTAATGTGAGGGTCTTCCATATAGCCGTCTGTAAAGGGAAGTGCTTAGGATTGCAACTTGGAAATTCATTATACAGTTCTTTCCCTAAAAAGCCTTGTTCACGTAGCTAGTAACATACAACCATGGCATTTAAGACAAATTATCTGCTTCTATCTTGAAGATCAGGACTGTCTTGACTTTTACGATTTTGCAAGATCATGTATTTTTTCCAGGAAGAGGTGTGTCTGTAGATGACATTTTTATTGCTGGGTGAAATCCAAAATGAAAAGAGAAAAAGAGAATCCATGAATTCTCAATGTGTTAAGGAGCAACAAATACTAGATAAGTAGAAATGGTATTTATAATCATACCATAATGTCTCTTTTATTGTGCTTAGTATAATAAACAGAAAGTACAAAAATAATAGAAATACTTGCTTTTGTAATCAAAGAAGTCCCTAGTCCTCACCAAGAAGCTGTTTGCTGGATATCACTTAGAAAAAATGTTGATCATTTTTCTTTCAAATTTATATTTACTAGAACTTAAAAACTAACTGAAAACTTAAAAAACTAACTGAAAGTTTGTTTTGGGGCTCTTTTGCTCCTGCTATTGTGAAGTGATCAACAAGGAAAAAAATGGGGACAGTCATCTCTGAAGACAACAATTTTGTGTGTTGGCAACTTTTACAGTTGTTCGTTTTTCCATTAATTTTCTGTGGTATTCAAACAGCTTAGAAATTAATCTAACCAGGCACATTAATGACCTTTAAAAAACAAAGCAAATAGTAGCAATGGAATGTTAAACATAGAAACCTGCTGTATTTGCTCTCTCACTCTCTCTCTCTTCATGTCTGTTAAACTACAAGTATTTCTAATATGGTAGGCACTAAGGAGATGTATTAAATTCATTAGCCAAATATTGAAAACTAGATGTGTGACAGTAAAACTGAATGAATGCTAGTTTCCTTGTTCTACTTTCTCCATTTCTGCTTATATACACATTTGTTTTTAGCCACATACACTGATACTAACATCCCTTGGTAATAATTTCTCACATGTATTGTACGAAAATATTTTGCAGGTGCTGGACATAATATTACCTCTTCATCTACTATTCCAATGGACACAGGAATGCGATTTCAGCAACACTATAAATGCTTATGCTTCCATTGTCTTTATGCAGCTGTGTTGAGGACCATATGTATATGTAATTGCAAATCTGTGTTACACATAAGAAATAGAGCTTGAAGCAATTCTTCTTCCTCTTTGTTTTATTCTTTTGAGTGTTGTCATTTGTCTTGCCTTCACTATGAGGTTCATTTTCTAATAGCTTTCTATACAAACCAAGATCAAGTAGTAGGACTTCTAAGGGATTATGTTGTTGGCAAGATATAATCCTGAGCCAAGACAGAAATGCAGGGGGGAAAAAAGAAGCAATTACCTGCACATTTACGTTTTTGAAACAAAACTTTTTTCATTGTCTTATATTTTTATCATATGAGTTATATTTTCAAAAATTCCAGAAGGAGACAAATAATTCTAACACTACTTCTGCAGCATAGTGAATGGGTCAAATTGCACTGATGCTGAGAAGCAAGCATATACCTAGCTTCCTAGGAAATACCTATTTTACTTATTCCTCATGTCTACCATATCTTTTCCTACTGTTTGTTCTGTGGATTTTGAGTGTTACAGTATTTATCACTGGGTCATAATATTTATGCTGTCAGTAAAGTTTAGATTGATGCTCTCCTGTAAATATAAATGTCAGCATTTGTATACTACTCTACTGTGTGTAAAATAAAAAAAAAAAACAAACAATGACAAAACCCACAACAAAACCAAACAGCAAAAAACCCCAAATCCAAACAACAATACCCCAAAAAAACCTAAACACAATAGAACAGCATGTCAAGAGGGGTTGTCTTTTATTGTGTTGACTAATGTTTTATTTCTCATTGTTGCCATTGGAGCTAGGTATATTCTAAGTTCTATATGAGATGGAAGATTAGAAGATGGGAAAATGTTAAAACAACTTCAGTGGAAAGATCTGAAGTTTATCAGTGATTTTTGGGTAATGTTAGTGTAAGGATGGGGGAACATTTTGGGTTTTCTGTTTGGAGGCTTCTAGTAGAAAGGGATTGTATATTATTTGTTATTCTACAAAACTGATGCAGCTATGTTAATGGTCATTAAGGCTTTTTTGCTTCCCATTCTCTTAGTTTCTGGAAGGTTTTCTGATGTTTATGTGATAGTATTTACAAGTGGGGAATTATCATTTAATTCTTTTGCTTTTCACTTACTACTTCATTTCAGTTATAAGTCATCAGTGCATTTGGCAATTCTACAGATAGTTTTTCTGTCTTGGTAATTTATGTAGATTAGAAGCAATAAAGATCTGAGAACTGACTCCCCTGTGACCCTTTTCACCACTTTACTTTCTAATCACTTTACTTTAATCAATTCTTTATCTGTTCTCATATTTAACCTGAATATTTCTCACTTTCAGTTTAAGATGAAGACTTTGAGATATTATCAAAGGCTTTATGTAAATACAAATTATGGTGCTTGTACTGATATTATCAATTTTATTTCTAATCTAATAAAAAATAATATGTAACTGGTTGTCAAGATCTTCACTTCTTAAAACAGTTTACTATCATCAGACATTTTAAGTTATTGAAAATTATTTAACTCACTATTTTTAAATGTGTTTATGCTATTGTGTAGACTATCAATTTTTAAGGTCAGTTCTCTCTGCTTGTTTCCTTTCTGTGCCATTATATATCCCACTGTGTGTTCATTCACTCACATACGTATATTGTCTGCACTAAGGCAGGCAAGGTGATGAGTAGCAACTCTTACATTCTCAGTATATAGAAAGCAATTTACCATAGAACTGCTGAGGGGTGCAAGGCAGTTTTGTTCCTTTACTCCTAACAGATTGGATGAGATGGATTTATTTAGAAGGTCAAAGAAGAGAACAGCATAGCTTTTCTCCTCTGCTTACTGCATTTCAGGAAATGTGGTTTGTTTGGTTTTTTTTAAGTTACATTTAAACAAGTCCATTGTTTGCCAAAACAGAGGTAGCTAAAGAGTACACATCTTTTAGTAGAGTGTCTGCTTTAGCAAGTCTGTGTAAGAGGAGAACACTGATAGGTCAGAGTACTGTAGAGTAACCAAATGGATTCCCCATCTCTCATCCAGATTAAAACATGCCTTCTAGTTTTCACCTTTAGGAAGAAAATATTTAGAAATGTAACTTATACTTACAGATATTATTTTACTACAGTATTTTTTTTATTTTTTTTATTGTAACTACAATTGTATAATTGTATTTATTTGAAACTCTTCATTTTAGAAGGGTAGTAAAGTTATTCCAAATTTATTTGAGGATGCAAAAATCAATATATTATTGAAGTTTGAATTTTAGTGATATTAATGCTGAGCTCAAATATACTAGCAATTAGTGATAAGTAAGATATTGAATAGGTAAATATTGAAGTTTTTAATTTTTTAAGTTTATGCTAGACATAATCATCTTAATGTCTTATGTAACATATTAATTTCTCATTTATAATTGAGAAAATTTAAGACAGAAAAACTTGAATGCTTATGAAAAAAATAAAAAAGTTAAAGAAATTTAATGAGGTACAACAAGGGTAAGTGTAGAGTCTTGCACCTGGG
>VZRI01002513.1:74774-85471 GCA_013397515.1 Upupa epops | reverse complement strand
AGCCGGGCTCTTTTCAAGTTCATCTGGTGATATGAGAAGGGGCAATGGATGTAAGATGGAACATAAAAAGTTCCATCTAAATATCAAGAGGAATTTCTTCCCAGTGAGGGTGACAGAGCATTGGAACAGGCTGCCCAGGGGGGTTGTGGAATCTACTTCTCTGCAGATGTTCAAGACCCACCTGGGCGTGTTCCTGTGCAACTTGGTCTAGATGGCCTGCTGTGCCCGAGTGATTGGACTAGATGATCTTTCAAGGTCCTTCCGATCCCTAATTAGTCTACGATTCTATGATATGTTCAGAATTTTCAGTATAGCGGTTTGGATATGATCTATCACAAATAGTGCCTGTGTTTGCAGCCACTGAAGTACTTTGACTTTTATTATGTCTGAGTCACTTAGCTTTGACTAATTTGTCTCACGATATGTATACAAGAACTAGAATTAATATTGATCAAAATTATAAAAGTCTTTTTCAAAGCTTTGATAAAATTGAAGATAGTAGCTATGTTTTGTTTATGCATAAAATTAAATGCCAGAGTAGATATGTGCTGGGGTTCAGGATAGGTGTGGAAGTGTGGATCTGATGCCACTTGCTTAAATCATTCTAATAAAGTCAAAGGAAATTTAAAATTTAATACAACAAATGTAAATTTAATCAAGATGTAGGAATCACTGAAAACTTAGAATTCTGTTTTATACAGTGAGAAGTTGAATAAAGAATGCTGCCAGCATTCAAATCTACTATCTCACAATCACCTATCTGCACAGACACTGTGTAATGTGCAATGAAGAATAGCAATTAAAACAAAAATGACCAAAATACATTGTTAATGCAACAGTAGTTTACTTAAACAAAACAGATGGTCTTTCACCCATCGAGATGCCTGAAGCAAGTTTAAAAAAAATCTTAATTCTGAAATACTGTGAAATGAGAATGGTTCTAATGTAAGTAGTTTGCAAGTATTTGAGAAGACTAATATAGATTAACAGATCCTGAAATAATACTTTGAAAACATATGTTAAACAGAAGAACTCACTAATGTTTGGAAATACCTTTTTTCCCCTCAAGTCTGATGCTGTTTACAATGAGCAGCTACCATGGGAATATATTTAATTTAGCAAACTTCACAAGCCCTCAATTCTATGAGCATATTTTTCACAGAGCGATATTAGGATAGGGTGTTTGCAACCCATAATTATAGCTATTAATCACTTCAGATACTACAAGAAAGTGTCAGGTTACTTGTTATTTATAATATGGGTGGTCAGGTTTGGAACAGTCATATATCCTTATGCTGAGAACAAGAAAAGATTAGTCAATCTTTACAATAAAAATATCTCTGTAAAATAAATTCAAATACCCCAAAATGGAACATCATCAATGGCAGTACCAAATACTCAGTAAAAGACACAGCAGACAAAAAGTTAAACAATAAACATGCTTCCAGTGTGCCATTGAATAAAACGAGAAGGTAGCTTTTATTAGAAAGATTTCATCCCTGTTTAATAAGAAAACAGACCTAAAAAGTGTGACCTTCCAAGGCTGTCCTTTTATTTTTTTATGCTTACATGACTTTCTATTTATTATCCTTCAGATTGCAGTGTAATATTCTAGCACTCACTCATTGGTTGAACATATGTAGGTATTTTTTTAATTTTATTTTGCAATTCGAAGAGCATATCACATTTCCTGAAGCCTGCAGTTTCCTTGATGAGAATCATAGGAACACACAGAGTGAACATAATTAACAGTAATCTATATATTTAACTAACTAATGAAGTTGATGTACTTTAGCTGTTCATTCTAAGATATAGCTAATAACCCTTTATCTTCTTTGTAACAGGTAAATATCCAATTTCTATAGACTGCCAAAAGGAACTGCAAAATACTTCAAAGGTAAGACCTCCTTAAATATAGTATTTCAAATAAACCTTCTTGTTGGTCAGTGAAAGAAGAAAATGGATGATTATAATTCTGCCTTGTCTACCTCTCTGACAGCAAAGAATTACATATGACATTAATCAACACAGACTTTGACTTTGTGAAGCTTTGTTTACATAAAAAAGATAAATGTTCTCTTTTCTTAGAATGGATAAATTTAACTGATTTGGTAACTGCAGAAAAAAGACTATGTGTGGGGAAAAGTATTTTAAAACCTTATTATATTTTAATCATATTTTCTTTGTGCAAATAGTAAAAGAATACCATTAAACTACTGGAAAATGTCACATGGTTAGCTATCTCTCTTGTATCAATAATTGAGTAACAATTAAACTGTACTGTCCTTCCTCACAGAGTATCTTGCATCTCAAGGATGCACAAAATAGAATACAAGGTTTCATTAAAACTGTGATTTGTGTGTCATACAATTATAGACAACAAACGGATGTTGTGGTCTGTCTTAAACTTGGGTTTAGTAAAAAGAGAAGAAAGGAAGGGCACTATTTTATGGTTCTAGTCATCATGTATGTGCAACTTTATTTTAAATCACTGGGAACATTAAGAAATCACTACATGGCATATACTGACAGACATAGGAAATCCCGTATTAATTAATATTTAGCCATACATTTCAACATTGCTTCTTAAAAAAATGTAAGTTCCATAATTATTTCAGCCTCCCAAAATAGCTTCTGAATTACAAATGTTATTTGTTGTATTTTTTTTTTTGTCATGTGTGTTGAAGGAGGAGAGGGAGGAGATCTCAAAAAGTTTTACAAGGTTCTAGGGATTGTGTCAGATGAGATCTGAGTGCTGTACTTTTCATGGAACAAAACCTTGTAGGTGGATCTTTCGTCAAGAGGAAAATCCTAGTGGTTGGGTGAAGTATCTATTCTGAGAGAAAAAGTCTAAGACTTATCTTGGAACATGATCTATTCCCTGAAAGGAGTCTGATAGATCAAGGACTTCAAGCCTTTAGTTACACTAGCTCTGGCACTCCTACTAATTTTTTTTAGGGTTTTTTTAGACTGTCTGTCAAAAAATATCTTTAAAAATCCATTTTTCCTTCATGATTGAAATCTCAGAGTCATATGAGACATAGGAAGCCATTCTCATTATACACCAGTGTGCTATCTACTGCTCTCTTTCTATTCTTCCAATGCAACTGCAATGCTTGGGTTCATCAGAAAGCTCCAGATTTTCAGTAGTTTATTATACTGTATTATTAATTCCTTCATAATTTCTATTTAAAAAGCACAGACTTTTTTTGTGTGCTGATGTGTTGCCAAGTTTACTATATTTTTTCCCTTTTCTTTTGAGGTCTTTTCTTTATACAGAAATATAATTGATGAAGTAATTTGTTACTTCCCCAAGTATCTCTGGTAGAGTTCGATCATGCCAAGATGCTAAGTGAAAATGGCAGTGGAAACAGAAAAAAAGAATCTTTAGGATGAAAAATATGGCACAATTGGAAAAGAAAAAAGTTGTAAAAGTAAAAAAAGTAACTTAAAAGTGAAGGAGGAAATAAAGAGGTACCATACTCAAAGTTCCTATTTGAATGCCACTGAGGACGTCCATGAGAAACATCACTAAAGGACATAAAATCTGAGGATGAGATTAAACATGCCACATTTTTGACAGGTACATCTAAGTATGAAAAAAAAAAAGCCTTATTCAGCATAGGAGGTGAAGGGAAGAATGAAACTAATGACATTACAATCCTCTTGAGAAGCCTTGTTTTATTTATTAAATAAGCCAGTCTAGTAAGATAAGTAAGAAGAACTGCTTACTCTGGCACTGTTAATTGATGCTGTCCAGGGAGTTTATTGTTATGTATTACTCTTTTTGTCCTTTCATGTAAAGATGTCAGCACATTGTACCTGACAGAATGTATTGTACATTATAAATTATTCTAATTGCAATAGAAAAATAGCCATCAATTCTTGCTACCCTGTATAACTAAAGCATGATTGTAATTTATGCATAATACTAATTCCCAAGTACCAAGTATATTTACTTGAACTCAATACAGTTTCTTAAAGGCCACAGATGAAAAGTATTTTTATTCTACACTGTTAAACTTTGGCACAAATACAATGAACATGTGTATACAAACATGTATGTGATAGGAAACAAGAGATAAAAGAAATGGAGCCTGTCAAGCCTGACAGCAGGTGCCTAAAAGACAGATAAACGTGATCTTGCACTCTTCCTCGAGGAAGACAAGTATTGACAGCAGTGCTATAAACCAAAGACAGGGACAGTAAAGGACAAGAATCACTTTATTCTGTCTTTCAATTTATCTCGTAAGTTCATAGATTGCAAGGATTGGGGTGCTTTATCTTGTAAAAATGGTTATAGCAACCTTTCCCCTTGTGAAATTCTGGGGTATGCAAAGTTTTATAGAAATTTTAAAGCAAAATGAGTAAATTTCATTGCAGTGAATCATTTCAGTAGTGCTATTTTAATCCTGAAAGCAATTACTTCCAAAGAAGATAGCTCTCTATCATCCTAAATTCCATTACCATAGTGAGGCCATTTGTAGCCATTTCAATATATAAAACAAGTTTGAAGAGATTTTTTTTCACCTCTCAAATAAAAAAAAAAAATTCCTGGAGCAGATTTTTTTCAGAATGTCAGTGAAAAATTGAAAGACAAAAATAATCCTATTGTCTATGGCAGCACTGAACAATTAAGTGTGTTCTGGTTTTGGCTAAGAGTCTCTATATGGAACAATTGAAATATTACTTTTCCTGGTAAGATGTGATGAAAGAGCCTTGAGAGTACATGTGCTAAATATTTATTTATGACATGCCTTATTGCCAAAGTTTTTTTCTGCCTAAAGGCACATATATTAAGTACTAGAGATTTTAGTTACTTGTTATTTACTGCCTGTGCATTAGGAAGAATTATGAATTCAAGCATGTACCGTCCATTTTGTTTAAAACCTCATTTGCAAACAGGAACGTTTGTGATAGGAAAAAAAATACGGTTCCCACCACTGTCATTTTCAGCTTTATAACTAATTCTCATTCTTTCTGTTGTGAAAAGAAAGAAATAAAAGGTCTGTGGTTTAGCAAATAAGAATCTCTTGACTGACATACTTAGTGATTGTCGAAAGACTGAAGTGAGTTGGGAGACTAGTTGTAAGAAAAATCAATATAACTTAACAGATGATGTAATTTAGCAGACAAAATTACTTGGGGTAAGACCATAAAGACACTTAAGCATTGAAATACCTAGTATTTAGAACTAGCTGTAGGGCCCTAAGTCTCTTTCCATAGTGCACAAAGAGTTAAGCACCTGAGAATGAGTTCCCCAGTCAAAAATGTATGAGGCAGAGTTTTACCTATATTTAGTCATTAGGATATCCCTGGGTATGGTGAAAATAATAGTGGAGTAATAGAATTTCTTATCTTCTCAGGATTTAGACTCAGTGCTGCAAACTGATTCTAATGACTAAAACTTGGTCTTATTATTTAGGAAATAGAACCAAGGTAAACTTTTAAAAATATCATGAATGATTCTACTCTGTACTCTATTCTTGCTGTACTCTATAAGTCTATAGCTGACTGTATCAGACTTCTTGCAAGTTGCTCCATTATGTTACTAAGTTTGTAGTAACTCCCATATGCTTTAAGAATATTACAAGAGAAGATCCTCTTTTATGCATCTTTTCATAAGCAGAATATGATATAAACCAGAAATGTTGTGGGACTCAAGTTTATTTCCCTTTCTGCATCCACAAAAATGTAAACTCTTATCTTCTACCTACTGAGGGCTGGAATGCTTTGTAGTGAGCTGTACTGGGCAACAGTAATTTCTTCAAGCCTGGTAGAATCAGAATTGCACATTCAGTAAATAAGGAGAAAGAAATGTTTTGGGGTCAGTGGTTAAGCTTGAAGAATAGAGCTCCTGTCTATTGCTGGGCCCATGGATTCAATACAGAGTTTACACCAAATGAGCACTAAGTTACGTAAGTATTCACTGGTTAGAAGAGAATTCCCTTGACCTGTCTTTGGATAATAATCCTATTTAAAAAAAATAATCTAGACTTCAGAAAAGAAAAAAGTCTATTACTTTCTTTTTTTGGCATTCCTGCATGCAGACACTACTTGATTCTGGCATCCTCTGTCCAAAATATTTACAGTTTAATTGTTTTATATTGACTCATACACATAGGATAACTATTCAGGGTTTGTTTGTTTTTTGTTTTCTGGACTGCACACAGTATCATGCTAATGCTGAGAATTGTATAAATATTTGTAAGAGTTGTCTCATGCCTTCATGCCTTATCTATGAAATAAAGGCTTCCTACTATGAACATTACTGTTTATGAAATTTTATCAAATAGGAATAAAACCCATATCTTTTTTTTTTTTTGGGGGGGGAGGGGACTTTAGACTTAAAAAAAATATAAACAGCTGCTTCTGGCAAATTAATCTTTGTCATCAGTTGATCCTGTTGATCAGTCTGAGATGAGATTAACTAATTAATTTAGTCAGCATGCTAATTGACTGAAACAAATAAAAAAAACCCTACACTTACAAAGTTACTGGCAAAAACAAAGACTGACTCAATTTAGGGGAAAAAATCCCCGAGAAATATTTCATTCACAGAACATAAAAACCCAAATACAAAGACATACGGGACATGAATCACGTGTTCCTACCTAACTGATCCAAGGTGCTACTTCCACCCTGTTGAAGGAAAGAAATGTCCAGCTGTTCTTTTGCTTGAGGGAATGCGATGTCCATAAAGACTAAAGTCTGTGCATCTGTTATTCGGTGCATTTGGTTTCTTTAAGGGCCAGTTCTCTACTTCATGTGCTCCCAAGTCAGTCTTCTACTCTAATGCACCCATTCCTACAGACCACAGTAGGATTGCATTTCTGCAAGCAGTAGACTACAGAAGAAAACTTTTTTCTGCTTACCTCTAAGGTTCCCAGCTCCCATTCAACATATTCCAAAGATCAAGATGGCTGCCATGCTTAGCTCAAATTACATGCATTTCTCCTCCAAACACAGACAGAAGACCTCACTCTCACATAACGTGAAATTGAGGAAGCTACAAACTAGTACAATTTCTTTTTCTTTCCACTTAAAATTTGCTTCTTTGCAGAGGTGTTAGTTGCCCAGGCTAAGGAAGAGCTTTGAATTCCAAACTGTTTATCAATAGTTGCCATAGCAACTCCTGATAGCCTCTGGATAAGACCCACCAAATTCAAACTACCACACTTTCATCAGGTGGATTTACTTAAATCCTCTAACATGGACTTGATGACAGGAAATTCCACTGCTGACCTCATGTGCTCAACAGCAAAAAAAGGCAGGAGACTATTCTGTCTTCCATGTTGGCAATGTAGTATGTGAGTTGAGAGAAAATTTTTACAATGCATTGTGAGAAAACAAGTAGCAGGCTGTCCATATCCAGCAGTACATTACTGGCCTTCCTTTCCTGGAGTTTTGTTTATTTCATATCTCTATCTCTGTATATTTATCACCACTGTTGCATCTACCTTTGTGATTCAGGATGCATGCATCTTCATGTAGCCCTGTCTGAACTTTGTAATGCACCTAAGTCCTAGCAAGCATTATGGAGCATACCAGTTTGAGAATGCGCATTCCAGGGAAAAAAAATACTTCAGTCTCCTAGCTCTTTAGTCTTTCCTTCACTGAAATGCTAAGGAAACGATTGAAACACCTTCCCTATGATGTATAGACGTGGCATTTGAGGACATGATGTAGTGGTGGCCTTGGTAATGTTTGGTTTGTGATTGGATTTGATCTTGTCTCTTTCAACCCAAATGATTTCTAATGAGTTCCACTGACACAGGAATGGTGTGAGACAGAAACTTCTGGCCTTTCTCAGCAGAAGTGTACCTTATCCACTCTCATTTCTGCCCCTTCTCCATCTCTTCTTTCCTCCCCAGTTGGAAGTACAAGATTTCAGCCTTATGTTTCAGTATGTAATCCCTCACCTTAGCTGTTCTTTGTCTTGTGAAGTAGGGGTTCCTCATGAAAATGATTTGCTATCCTCATTTAGGGATGTACATTCAAGCTTTCTATTATTTTACATTTCAGCCTTCAGGTGTGCAATTGTAAGATGCCATATAAAACTGCTAGAACAAAAGGCTTGAGAACCTGACTGTCATATACTTCCAATTGTTAAACAATTCCAGACTAGCTGTCAGTAACCTAAGAACACACTGAACAATCTATTAGGAACAAATAGCATGTTATGCTTATTTGATGGCACAGTTCAATTGTTGACTCATTTTAAATACAACATTATGTATATCATTGATGCCAAATGGTGTGATTTAAGGAGATAAACTTTGTCAGCTGGGTATATTATTTTATTTCTGACACTCAAAAATTCAGATCAAAGTTGCTGTTGCCAAAGCAGCTCTCTATGTAACTAGATTCTGTTTAATATTACAATTAAGGAAGCATCTGAGACTTACTTAGCTTCATTTCGTAATATCTTTTCAGTTTATTTCTTCAGCTTATTTTTTCAGACATGTATTCTTCCATACAGCCCTAGTTTTGAATTGGCAAACCAGCCAAGGAAGGGTTAATAAGTATGCCTGAGCTTTGTCATTACAGGTTTTTGGCACTTATTCTGTCTTTCCTTATTCATTCTATCATGTATTTCAATTGAGCAAAACAAATTAAAGCTGGAAACAAGTTTGCTTTACTCTCTCTTGCAGGCAACTGAAGGTCCTTTTTTCAGAACTGTGCATCAGTTTCAGAAATTGTGAATCTCTCATTCGCTGCTGTAAGATTAACTCAAGATTTTGCATACAGGCAAATGTAAGCAATCAGCAGTGTCTGTCAGGAAGAAATGGAGCTCTAGTGCTCATCTACTCTGGAAATAAAAATAAAGAAAGCAAAACTTAAGTCTTTCCCCCTGAAGAGCACTGCTATTCCATAAAGAATGGAATGAAAGTTCTTAACATGCTGCCTAAAAATGAGGCTTTGTCTACCACTTTCTTCCTCTGTTTTTCCTTCTCTTTCCCCCTCTCCAGGATTCTAATTCTGTAAGGCACACACGTAACATGGTTATACCAATCATTTGAGCTTCTGAAGTCATCTTTTATACCTTCTGGATTCCCAGACATATTTCTTTGAACACATATTGGGGTTTGAGATTTGGTTGTCAGTGCTTATGAAGTTTCTCATTTGATTACAATTTACTTCTGCCAATGACTGCTCTCTGTTGGTGTTTTGCATTGTGTTTCCTTTTAGTAACTAATTGAAAATGTTGTCCATAAGATACAGACCATCATCATTTTTACTGTCTTGATATCTTCATGCACAAATTTTCTTCTTGTGATCCTCAGGCTTTATAGTTTTCTACTAGTTTCTATAAAATTCTGTTTTTATTGATATAATCCATTTTATCACATCCATAGCCTAAAGATCAATTTCTTTCAGCATTGTAAATAGTGAAGTTCACACTTTTTATTTTGGTTCATTTCAGATTTTGCATCATGTGTGTTTGTATTATAATCTTCCTGCTCGGTGTTGAAAGCATGAGCCACTCACATCTTGGCTGTTAGATGCACAGTTCTTACTTCTCTTCTCTACCCAGGCTTTCTCCAGAAGCTGATAATCCTTTCCATGTGAAATTGGCCTCTGGCTCTGGCACCATCATTGCCACTTGGCTCCCAGGTTGTATGAGTTCTCTTTCAGACTCCTGCACTAAACCTACTGCAGTTTGTGTGTGGCTGAAAGAGCATATACTCTAAGCAGAGCAGAGAATCTACCTGCTCGTATCTTGGAAAACTTCTCATTAGTCCATTTATGATGATCATAATCCTTTTAGTTTTTAATTAAATTTGCTTAAGCTTAATAAAGAAAATGTTTCTACTGTCTACCTCTTTATCTGGTGTAACTCCAGTGTCTCTCTGGATCATGAGGCTGGAAGCTTCAGTCTGAAGAAGATAAAAAGTAATAAAAAAACCCTCAATCTTGTCTTGGAAGTGGAAGCAAGCTTGGGCCTGGTTTGTACTTGTGATGGGAGACTGTCTGAGTATACTGGGTGCTGTAGGCTTACCCTGCTCTGGAAGATGGGTGTAATGGTTTAACAAGAGGGTCTAAATCATTTTGGGTTGGTGCCTGTGATTCTAGCACAACAACCAGCTCTCACTAATTGTTCAGCAGGCAATGAAGCAACTTTGCTAGAAAGAGAACATGTTATTGAACCCATGACCAAGGAGAAAAGGAAAAAAAAATCCCCAAATAAGTAAAAGAATCAAAAAGGTAAAACAGAAACTGTATCACAATGCTTTAAATGGCCTTAAATTAAAGGTCTGGGGTAAGAAAGTGTACTAACGGTCATAACCAACAGCCACCACTCACACTCACACCCCACTTTCCAAAAGAGAAAAGGGTGTGGGGTTCTTCCCCAGCCTTCTTGCTGATTCCTTNAATACAGAATTCAGCACACAATAAACATTTGGTTCTTGCGGAAAGGTTCCTTTACCCGATCCTCAACTCTGACGTCTCCAGAATACTTCTAGCTCCTGTCGACTCAGGGCTCCTCTTTGAGGCTATAGCCTCATATAGTATAACAGAATTCCAGACTCGCTCTCTGTTTGCCAAAGCTTAGATTTGTTATCTCTCTATCTCTCTCTCTCTCTTAGTAGAGGCTTCTTTCAGTCTCTCTCAGTGGCAGAGCATACAGGATCTTTGCCAGCCCAATGGAGACAAGGCAGCATGGTGCCAGTTACATGGAGCCACCCCTGTTA
>VZRI01002513.1:53107-74760 GCA_013397515.1 Upupa epops | reverse complement strand
ATCTTTGCCAGCCCGGTGGAGACAGCCAACACACTGGAGCCATGCCTGTTACTGCAAATAGGCTTTTCAGGATCTCATCCAAGGGCTTTCTACAGGCCTTATGCAGAGCCTTTCTTTCTTCTCTCCTGTGGTCAGGCACCAAAGGAGGTAGAGGGTTAAGAGTTCACCTCTCTCTGGCATCTTCAAAGGCAATTGCTGTAGAGGAGCCATGTGGAGGGGTTGCCCTAACTTTGGCCTGCTGCCAAGGACAGGAATGAACTGGTGTGGCTTTTCCGTATCTGAGTCCTCAGTGAAAGAGGGGAGGGCTATAGGTTCACCCCCACAGAAGGGGGTTTGCAAGTACGGAGAATTGTTTGCCTCTTCGGCCTCTCTGCATTCAAGTTCCTATGCAAAAGAGGGCCGTAGCTTACCCCCCACAACAGAGCTACAGCTGGGCTTCCATTCTTAGGTGGCAGGGGGTTGAGAGCCATTGCTTAACCCCCTACACACACCCCCTTGTGGCGTGAGGGAGAGCTTTCCCCTACAGGACCTCCCTGTCTGTGAAGACACGTCGCAGCAGGACAAGGCAAAGATGGTGACGAGAAGGGAAGGAAGGAAAAAGAAGGAGGAAGTACCTTCCCTTTAGGACTCTGTTCACCAATCACCTGTACAGTCTAAACACTGATGCAGGAGGTCTGCTAGGAGAGCTACTTCCAGCTTCAAAATAAAATGCTTTTTTGCCATAAAAGCACTATAACTAACATTTGAAAATTTGGTAATTTTCAAGCCAACACAATGGGGTTCAACTTAGATGATATTTTGAGGTCCCTTCCAACTCATAAAATTCTGCAAAGGGGTTATAGTAAGCTGCCATGATTCCATGTCCTGCTGCAGAGGCTGATGCTGATAATGGGGAGGTTCCTTCTCCCAATAAATGTATGACTCTGGATTGCTCTTTTCAGAGTCAACTTGGAGCATTATGGTTTTTGCTAGCATGCTCTAAATCTTGCTTTTTTGGTTTGCAGTATTCATTCTATTTCCCTGCATGAATGTGGTGTGGTTTACATAATTGGGTTCTTTCTGTTCTCCTTGTTACCCTTGAACTGTGTTTCCACTCTCCAAAGGTTTTATTTACTTAATAATCTGAAAATGACTTTGTTTGAGTTGTCTGTAACCCTCTGGTATCAATCTGTGCCTTCTGCTATCATCCTATGTCTGCACTCCCAAGCCAGCATTTTGATGAAGAGCCAGACATCTCAACACAAACCAAGTACTTGACATTGCCATCTGAGTTAAAAAGTATTTGCAGCACTGGGCAGCACATGCCACAGTTGTGCAAAGTGAAGCAAAAGCTGAAGAAAAGAAGGTAACAGCCACTTGGTCATCAGTAATTTTTCTTACAGCTAAGCAGACTAAAACAAGGATATAGGTCAGGAAAAGTCCAGGCAAAGCCTGACAAAGCATATCGCAAATCTAGCAGTCTGTTATGGGAGCACTGTAGAAGTTGGACTACAAGATTGTACTTCTTTTTCATGCTTTGATCAACGAGTGTCTAATCTATTGGCCACAACTGTTGTTTTCTATCTCCTTTGTTTTTGTTTTTTTTTATGTGTATGATTTTGTTACATGTTATAACCTGTTTTTACATTAGGAGTTTAAAAAACGTTTAAGCATAATAAAAGAATTTCTCTATTGCAGAGTCATGTAGTTCTGCTGTGGCGAAATTTGATAGACTAAATCACTCCATAAATCTGGCATCAAATCTGACCCTTTCACTGATTTTTCTTACATATATGTGAATTATCACTTCTTTGAAATGTGCCCCTGAGAAATGCAATTAAATAAACTCTGGTCGTGCTTGTTTGGAATATTCATGGCATCACAAAGCATTTCAGTTCTGTGTCGACAAAGGGATAATCTTTCCAGTTAAAAGGACTTGTCAGTTTATTATGGAAGTATGGCTAGGAGGGAAATGGAAGCTAGTTCATGCACTGTTGTAAGGGCATGGTGAGATCTGGATTATGCAGGATTCACTTTCTTTAAAAAAATAGATGTATAAAACTAAATTTTTATGGTTATGTTTGTGTGCTTGCCTTTAGAAGTGTTAAGCCCTTAGCATCTCCCTCTGAAATCAGGGAAAGTTACTGGATGCATTGTACTAACAGCAGCACTGTTGTGGGATAGAAAAATAACACAATGTAAGTAGTCTGGGCTTTAATCATTACTCAGACAATAAGTTGCTTCTGAGCATTAAATAAATCACTGAGTTTTACCAATATGCCAATTTTAAAATAGAAACATATTTACTAATAGTATTAAATAGAAAGTCTGGAGACAAATAAGAAGAAAGAGGAATCACATTTAGCACAGGAACTTGTACTGCATTTTTTGCTTCAGGATTCAGTAGGGAATCAATTCTATTTTTCTCAAATTTTAATTAAATTTTACTTCTGATCAGGTTAGTTGGTTTTTCTTTCGTTTTATTACTTCCTTTCTCTTCCTTCCTCCCCTCCACTCATGTCTACATTATCCTTTAATGGACCACAGTTCAATTACCTTGGAAGTTCAGCTAATTATGAGGGGTTGTTTTTTTCACTCACAGAATTTTAACACTTTGACTGTTCAGTTGTAGAAAACATCTACAGCTGAATGCTGTTGAAAGTGTTTCTTAAAAGTCTGATGCACACATAATGAAAGTGATGAATATAAAGTCACGTTCATTTAAGAGAATTTTAAAAGTGTATATTTGTCTCTAAAATTCAGTGTGGAATGTTGATTTTCTAACAGTTATGAAAATACCATAATTCATGTATCTTTGTCAGCATAATTTACTACCATCATCTGCAGCACAATTTTTCTTTTAACCCTATATTTCTACTATCTTGCTTATACCAGAGTTTTTGCACAGCTTTCCTGCTGCACAGACTTTATAATATTTCAGGATGTATCTTATTTTTCAATATAAATCATCATACAGAATTATTCATAACTAGCTTTTAAGTATAGCATTTTTACATTTTACAAACAGAGTTTGAATCCATTACAGTAGATGTTAAAAGCTTTGAAGATGAAACAAGGGCCAGGAACTTGCTCTGGCTAATTAAGTGTTCTCAAGATCAGGTTAAAGATTCAAGCCATTTCTTATATTCTCCTTCTGGCCTGCAATAAATTGAACAATGACACAACTTTGGAAGTACAAGTATGCAAGATAACGCTTAAAAACACTTCTTAACATTTATCCTGACTGATTCAGGGGAGATACAATTTTTCTCAACTTTCTTAATCCATCTACTTGTATTCAAGCCCAGCCTCCTCGGTCACTGTCTTAGAAAATTCAGGATTTCTATGGTATGATGTGTTTCAAGAACTGTAGCATTAACCAGAAAAGCTCTTAGGAATTGATTGAAAACTGAATTGTGGCCTTTCAGGGCACACTTAACAATCATATATTGTTAAAGCTCTGTAGGATTCTTGCTGGGCTTTTGCCTCATCTGAATCTTCCTCTGAATTGCTTCATTTTATCATTTGTTCAAAACAAAAAAATATATTAATTTCAGTCTAACAACTCCACATAATATACTATAGCAGTCTCCTATGGAAAGGAAAAAAGTACTGGAAAATACTGTGGATCAATGAAGGGGTTTGTGAAGGCATGTCAGCCATGGCCAGTAACACATTTGACCACTTACCATGTACCTCCTGTATTTACTGTTTTCAGTAGTTAGTAGTATACCACAATGATTATTAATTCCTTTACACTTCTGCTTTTGTAGTGTAATGAAAAAATATGGTTAACTGTATTTGAAATCTTTTCTTTCCAGATACTGTATCACAAAGATTTATTTTCATTAGGTGTAAAATAATATGGTGGCATGTAACCTCATTATATGATAAAATAGGATGCTTTTAATGCCTAGTGCCTCTCAAAATGTATTTTTCAATGACTGGGAGCACGAAGTGAGCAGAAATTTGTTACATAAAGCTGTGGGATTGGTTAAATACTTTAAAAAACTAGAGAATCTGGAATTCTAAAATGTCAGACCTAAAAACTTGCTGAATTACCACTGTACAGAGGCCAGAAGTTGCTAGAAAGGAGTCTGAATTTATACCTCATTACTGTAATGCTCCTCTTTCTACTGTCAGTTTGGAGCAGAAGGTTGCTAATCACAATCTCTATTTCCTGCAGAGGTTGCAAATGCAATTACAGATTCTCAGTGTACTGATTCACCCTGTTTATGCCCAGTGAAAACTTATAAGAAAGCAAGTGATGTGATTACAGGCCTTTTGATGATCACAGATATTTTGCATAGGCTTTAGTTAGATTAGTGTAACTAGTGTAACTAGGGTTTTTTTGTATTGTTGACTAAAGTGAAAAACTAGGGAAATTATTTCAGGCACACTGGAAGCAAACAGTGTTCTGTTTTCTTGGCAAAACAAAAACCAAACTGAAATGGATTAATGTGAAGAAAACTACTTATTTTAAACAATAATTCCTTAGTTTTTATAATGAAGTAAAAATTTCTGTTTAAGAAGACAAATACTAAGGAAATAGTCTAACTTTAAGATATTAATTTTTCAGGGCCTTACTTCATTTCTGTGTTTGATGTGTTTGTTTTTTTCCTAATCTTTTTGGTAAATAATAATAAAGAGAAATATTTTAACCTTTTGAAAATATATGCCTACCTTAAAAGAATTAACAGATATGTACATTCTATGTCTCTATTTTTTTTTAAATATTTATTTCTCACACTCAGATTTTTTGGGTTTTTTGTTTCAACACCAGTCTATGAACTGAGTTGAGGCTGACTAGCACATTCTTTCCTGGATCCTACTGCTTGTCCTTCTTAAAAGCAGAGTGGTTTTTCTTTTCTCCCACTTCTTGGAAACATCCTTCAATTGCCACAAACTTTCAAAGATAATTGCAACTGGCTTTGCAGTGACATCAGTCAGGTCTTGCCACTGGTGGAAGTGTACTGTTAGATTCCATAGACTTGTGTGTGCCCAGTAGTTAAAGTGTACCTTAACACGATAATTTTCTACTGGGAGTAAAACTTCATTACCAGAGTCTCCCACTGGTCTCAGGGGAACTGAATTTTTGAAGTCATTACTAGCAAATTCTAGAAGGAACACTGTGACCTTTTCCATGTTCTTTGTCAGTATCCTTACCCATTCACTTGTAGGTCCACATTTTCCCCAGTGTTTTTGTTGTTTGATATACCTGCAGAAGCCCAAATAGTTCTACTTCATGTCCCTCACCAGTTGTAACTCTAGGTGAGTTTTGCTTTCCTAAGCCTATTATTCATGCTTTAACAGTGTTTCTATATTTCTGCTGGGTCACCTGCCCCTTCTTCTAGTCCTTGTATGCAATTTTCACATTTGAGTACACTCAGGAGATACCTGTTCATCCATACAAGTCTAAGTTAGTAGACCATGACAGTTCTCCCACCATAAATTTTCTTCAAAAGCAATAAACAATTTTTCTCAGTGGTAAAGAAGGCACAGCTCTGAACAGAAACTGAGATGGAGAAAAAACTGTAAGAGAAACCAAAAAAAATCAACAAGTGATGCTGGGTCATGGAGGTGGCGAGTGGGAGGGCAGAAACTTTTCAAACCCAAACATTTCCGAAGAAAACACACATATTAAACTTACAGATTCTGCTCAGCTTTTGAAGCATAACAGCATACCTAACCAATTCTTGTGTTTGTAAACATGAGGTCCAGCAGGGTGTCTCCAATATGGGCTATGTGCTTCAAAGCTGAAACACAGAATTCTGGGTGTGGTAGAGGTCTAGAATTCCAGATTCCAATCTTCATTCTTGAATGACCATTTTACTCTAAGTCCTGTTAAAAGTAGATGAGACACAAGGTAGGTACATGCCTTTTCTGGGAAATATTAATGGAGATAAAAATGTGTTTTCAATATAGATCTGTAAGATCCAAGTACAGACTAAGTGTGGACTCAGGAAAATTCAAAGATCTGAATGTAAAACATTCAGGTATGGGTAGTTGTGACTGTTAGAAATTACTGTAAATCCACTGTAAATCAAATGTGGTGATTTTGTAGCAAACCAAAACCTTTTATTTTGCCATTGCCTTACAAGTATATCATGTTGTAAAATTAGGGATGATATTGTTAATTAAAGCATTTGTTAAGGTGAAAATCTTCTAAATTATATATATTTTTAATATGTCACTCCATTGACAATGATTTTCTGCAAAATAATGGAAAAACAAAGCCATAAGTTTTCCAGACACTAATAAAATACGCGAAACTTGGCACTCTTATGTTGGCTTTGCAGCAGGAGTTAATTAACAAATTCCCATAGCCAGTCTGCTATGTTTGATCTCCATGTGCTAAGATATTTTACAAAATAGGTGCTATCCTTAGCTTGATTTTTTTCTTTAATCTAAAACATTAGTGCCAGCATACTGAAAACACAAAAGGGTGAGTGAGCCTTAATATATATTAAGTGGAGAAAACCAAAAAAAGGTATTGGGAAAATTATTACTTTTGAGCTTTCAGTTAGATACTGCAATCAATGGAGGTTTAAAAAGAAACAAACAGGAAAGCCAGTGAGACATCTGTGTTGAAATACATTAATGCTCCAAATTGGTATGGATTTCACTAGGAAAAATCGTAAAGCTATTTCATACTCTAGCTGCACTTAAGTGAACTACATCTGTGCCTCCTCCTTACCCCAGCAGAAGCCTAAATATGTGCTGTTGTGAGAAAATATCACCTAGGAATGGAAATATATCAATTAATTTCCTCTGTTTCGAAATGGGCAATGTAATTGTGCCATAATCCTCAGAATATAGATAGTCCAGTTGTTAATTGGTACACAGGTGCAATCAGTTTTCAGGGTAGATCTTTTTGATCCATATTCAAACTAAACTAAAACAGAAACATTTTGAGGAAATAGTTTTCTCCTTTATATTTGAACTGTGATGTCTTCAAGCAAAAACATATTTAGAGATTTTAGAAATTTTGCGATAATCATTTACAGTACTAGCAAATTACATTGACAAAGGTTTTGCCCCTCAATTTAACTGATATTTGTACTTAATTGGAAAGATAATAACCATTTAAAGAAGTGTCTTAGTAGAATCATCAACGACAATCAAAAATTGTGAACTCGGAAATAGTGTAAAATTACCATGTGTGTATGCTGTTCCTGCATCTCCAGTTCATAGAATCATTTGGGATCAGAAGAAACCTCGAAATATCATGTAGTCCAATCCCTCTGCTACAGCAGGATCACCTAGAACAAGTTGCATAGGAACATAACCAGGTTAGAGTATGTAGAAAGTTGCACAGAAACAAATCCAGGCGAGTCTTGAACAGAAAAGGAGACTCCACAACTTCCCTGGGCAGCCTGTTCCAGTGCTGCATCACCCTCACTGGGAAGAAATTCCTTCCGATGTTTAGATGGAACTTCCTATGTTCCAGCTTGCAGCCATTGCCCCTTGTCCAAACACTAGATGACCTTGAGAAGAGCTTGGGTCCATCCTCCTGACACCCACCTCTCACATATTGATAGACATTTATGAGGTCTCCACTCAGCCTTCTCATCTCCAAGCTAAAGAGACCCAGCTCCCTCAGCCTTTCTTCATCAGGGAGGTGTTCTGCCTCCTTCATCATCTTCGTTGCTCTTTGCTGGACACCCTCCAGCAGCTCTGTGTCCTTCTTGAACTGAGGGGCCCAGAAATGGACACAATACTCCAGTTGCAGTCTCACTTTGTTTTTATGCTACTAAGTCATGGATCTCTATTTCCGATGTAGAACTTCTTATTTAGAGTAACAGGAAGTATAGGAAGAAGTAGTATTGTTTGTATCTGTGTGTACTTTTAGAACTTTACATGCAAGTTTGTTTGTAAGTTTGTTTAGTGGCTTAGATTTGATTTTGTTTTAAACTCCAATACAACTCTGGAAAGCAAGATTCTTCAAACTTTATTCCTGCTTATTTATTTATTTGTTTATTTTTATTTATTTATTTATTTATTTATTTATTTATTTTTTATATGTTAATCTAGGCTAGTTTTAATTAGTAAAAAGATTTCTGATTATTTTCTCGAACTGTTTACAGATATAAAACCAACATGAGCATTGTCAGAATTAAAATAGCATAGAGAATTCATGATGTGCCATGTCCAAAACATGCAATTTATGTCTTCAAAATTGCACTCCAAAATTCTTGTTCCTTGGTCTTCTAAGTTAGGAGACTAAAGCTTGTCAACCTCTTTATGTCTTTGAGATATGTTCATGAGACACAAATGGGTACTTCAATTTTTTTAAGACCTACCCTGAAATAGGTCAGTTATAAGAATAACTTCCTGCAAAATGCAAATGAGGAAAACAATGTGGAGTTAATTTTAACTCAAAAAATAGTAAAAAGGGTACTCCAAATATTATCTTTTCTGTGTGCCCATATCCTCAGAAATGAAGGAATATTTCAGGGAACAAAGTGGAGAGCGCTTTAAGTTTTATGGTCAAGCCTGAGAAGGCTGAACTTTTAAGTGGTGATGTTCAAGAAATCCATGGTGTGTTCCATGGAACAGAATATTGCCAAGATATTTTATCATCCTGTTTTCCTGATGGAATGCCCTTATTATGTTGATACAGTTAAACAAAAATGAACTGAAAGTAGGTCTGCCAAACTTCCCATTTAACATTGGACTCTTTTGCACAGAGAGAGCAAAATACAGTAAATATCTAAGAGTGAGACCTAATGTTTTTTTACTTCAAAACTTAAATGGATCTACATGCTTGTTAACCTTTCAACAGTTGCTTTTCAGGAGCTTAATGCCACAGCTGAGGAAGTGTCTCACATCTATATGATCTTTCAATTGAGATATTGAGTGAAAAACATTATGGGCATTTTCCACCTGTGACTTTCACTTTTTATTTAGATACCTTTGAAATTGCTGAGAAACAAGAGAGAGGTACAAATTAGAGTTAGAGAACAAGGTGGAAATAATTCTTACTTATGTACTGTTTTAATCCACATAATTCACTAGGTAGCCAAGATTTTAAGTAGATGACATTGTTTTTTCGTAGTTTTACTCAACAAAATTTCTCTTGGAAAGAGAATAATGCATATGTAAAGAATTTAGCTAGAAAGTGTCAGTAGTGTGTTAGCATGACAGGTAATGAGGCAATTTGGCAGAATGTCAGAAACTAATTGAGCTCAGCTCACATCAATACAGCTTTTTCAGCTGAGGCTGTGTCTTCTAAAATGAACGGTAGAATTACATAAGACAATATGACATGTACAATTTTAATTGGAAGCTCTAATTTAAAATATGTAAAGCATGGTCAGAATAATTTGTGAGTCTACACAGATACATTCTTATCCAATTAATTAAGTCTCTTCAGTGGGTTGTATAATGACAGTGTCAAAAATATGGATTATGAAAGTCTCTGCACATATAAATGTTCAAGCAACTTTTAAAGAGAAGGGATTTAGTTTTACTAGAAAAAGGTCTCACAACTGCACACTTGTATTTTAAATTATTATGGAATTTTGAGGGATAGCTACTGCAATTTGTTAGTGTAGTTAAAAATTTGATTTCTTAATGTTTTTAAAAATATAAATTCTAAAACATTCTATGTTTTAAGCATTTTTATATAGTCACACAAAAAAAGCAAGATTTTAACATCTCAAAATATTTCAATGATTAAGTAATTTTGGTAATGTTGATTTCTAAGTATTTAATATTAATCTCTTAGGAGTACTGTATGGGGTTACTAGAGTAGTGCTACAGGTGCTGTATTTCTTTTACACTATGGTGGAAATCGAGAATATTTTAAGATGAAGTTTTAAAGGTTAAACGTCCTCAATGAAATGGAAATAGGGAGCAGAGATATATTGTAAAGCTACATCAAACCTGTTAGAGTCATGCCCATTATGATTCACTGACACTTTTTGTTTTGCATGTTTTTTGACAAGTTGATTTTTGGGAGACAATAATATCTCTTGCCTGCTAAAATATTCAAATTACAATTGAAAAAAGGATATACTTAGTAATATGTAGTAGGAAAAAATGCAATCTCTGTCTTTATGGGTAGCAAAACTGTTACTTAGTAGGCTGAATTGATTTTACCTCGAAGTCACTGGTAACATCAGTGGTAACATTGGGAGCAGGAACCAGACCTCTTGACTTTCACAGATTCATAGAATGGTTCACTTTGGAAGGGACCTTAAACATCATCTAGTTCCAGCACCCCCCCCCCCCCCCCCCCCCCCCCCCCCCGCACACNAGCAGCCACAACCTCCCTAGGCAACATGCTCCAGTGTCTCAGCACCCTCATTGTAAAGAATTTCCTCCTGACTTCCAGTTTAAACCTACCCTTTTCCAACTTGAAACCGTTATCACTGGTTTTACTACTGCAAGCCCTCGTAAACCACCCCTCCGCAGCTTTCCTGTGGGCCCCCTCCAGATACTGGAGGACCAGTATAAGATCTCTTCAGAGTTTTCTCTTTTCCAGGCTGAACAGCCCCAACTCTCTTGGCCTCTCCCATAAGAGAGGTGCTCCAACCCTCCAATCATCCTCATGGCCCTCCTCTGGACACATTCTAACAGTTCAATATCCTTACTCCAGAACTGAATGTGGTACTCCAGATGCAGGGTCTCACAAGAGCAGAATAGAGGGGGAGAATCACCTCCTCTCTTGACCTTACTGATCATGCTTCTCTTGATGCAGCCCAGGATACGGTTGGCTTTCTGGGCCACAAGCAAACATTGCTGGCTCTAGTTTTTCATCGACCAACACCCCCAAGTCCTCCTCAAGGCTGCTTACAGAGTAGTATCCTCTTTAGTGGCTGTCATGCTTCATCTCACTGTCCTTTCTCTTTTACATTTTCTTCTGCTGTGTAAATAGTCTGAAGCAGTAGGATACCTGCAACTGTGCAGCCTTAATAAAAAAGTAGATATTCTTGGCAGTAATTTGTATTTATTAACTTTTCCAGCTTTTAATCAGTGACATTTTTTTAATACATTATTTCAAAATGTCTGGCTTTCAAGTAGCATATTTTTGTTTAAAACCATAAATAAATGCATTTCTTCCAAAGTCAGTAATTTTACCGAGTTGAATATCATGCATTAATTAGCTTAATCCCTTATCATTATTACTATACATTCCATATTTAATCTAATTCCATCCTAGTCAATATCCACAATAAATTTGTATTTGACATCTATCTTAAATCCTGACTACTTCTGATAGAAAGTATGATACGTCCAGCTTATTGTTACAATTAAATAGGTCTGGTGTACAGAATAACCTTGTCTCAGAACCACACAGTGTTTTGAAACAGGGAAAACAGAAGTGACTTTTTAATCAGTTTCTGGATAGAGTCAATTTAGGATGAAATTCAGTGGGAGTTGTCAGGTATTTCTAACATTTTGTACAACTTTTCATCATAGGAGAGCAAGGTATCATTAATTATGTCTGGGTTTGATATTACTGACTACTTTTCCCCTAGAGAAACATAATCTAGCAAATTCAGAATACATAAAATAAATTAATGAGTACTTATTAACAGCCTAGACAAGTGTGCCGCACTTGTTTTGATTAGCTTCCTTTGACAATTTTTCAATAACTGTTTACTAGGGACTGCTGCTATGAATATCAATACCTCCTTTCACAAGCTGTCTCCAGCTGATTTCTATGATTGAGTATGAGGGTTTGAATGGCATGGACACTGGAAGTCTGCCTGAAAACACTGACAACTTGAATGATTATCTTGCATCATTCATGGTAACTGTCAGGTTGTCTAAGAGTAATTGTAAAAGAAACACAGGTCATTATGGAATGAACATGATGTGTCTATAATGGTTCCCTTGAAGCTGCTTGAGTTTACTTGGTCAATAATCTGTCATGAAAAAAATGATTCCATGTATTTTACTGAAAGGCTAGACAAATGTAGTTTACTGCACTCCAATCTATTTTCAGAAGTCTTATCTAGCTTAATCTTTGTAATTCTTGAAATTATAAAACATGTTAAAAATACAACATTCAGAGTTGATATTAATACTCTTCTGAATTGTTTTTTAAAAGCATTTACAGTAATATATAAAATATTAAACATAACTGTGATAAAATTAAGAACTTTCTGGTGTAAAATTATTTTTCCTGGTTCAGAATTCAAAATGTTGCAATATTTTTATTCTGTATGATTTATAAATTCATCTCTGGTCATTGAGTTTAGTAAGATAATTTTTCAGAGTATGATATTTAGAAAATGTTCTAAATATTGTTCTGGATATATTTTCAATTTTTATAAGTTCATTTTGAAACTATCATTAATGTAATGGCAATTTTAATGAGGAAAGAATTTTCTTAACTCTTTTGTCAATAAGACAAAACTGGTTATTGTTGCATTTTTTTATTCCTCCAACACTATCCATTTTATCACTAAATCTGAAAAAGTCTTTGTATTTCTGATGTTTACAATTTAATTGTATTAAAGAGAAGTGGATATTTTTAATTAATAATGTAATTATTTTAATTTAACTAAAACTACTATCTAAATCCAGTGCATCAAGCACAGAGTAACAGATAAGATTTGCTGAACTTTTATTAAGAGTTGTAGTAATTCTGATTTGATTTCAGTTTTGACTATAGCATTTTAACTAAGTAAGCTCAGATAAGCATTTTAACTAGATATCATAAATGCTTAAAGTCTTGTAGACCAGTACTACAGATTAATGATACTCTGTGATATCAAACCACTGCAGTTAAGTAATTTTATGTTAGAAGCCAGTGTCCAGTGAAAGATGATTTGTGTCATCTAAAACTGTAGCCTGAAGCAACACTTGGTGGATTATTACTTTAATCTAGTTATTGCAGCCTTGAGGAGTATGTTAATAAGCTAAGGGTAAAAATGTCAAAATCACAGTTGAGACTGATCACCAACAGCTTCTATGAACAACAGAATCCTGTTCCACACATTAGTTTTCTGGTTGGTGAACTGAAATTGAAGTAATAATGACCGTGGGTTATTTAAAAGATCTAAGTCATTTCTATGAAACCTGCCATAACTAGGAATTTTTACACAAACAAGTTTATTATCATTTAAAGAACTGACATTATGAAATGTTAGATTTTCCGTTGTCATCTGTTTATTAAGTGCACAGCATTTATGGACTGGTAGTATAGCATATGGTTAATTCATTACTCTGTCACATTTATCAGCGCTCCTGAGCAAAGACCCACTTCTTCCTTTGAGAAAGATAAATCCCATCTGACCTGATGCAGTGTAGGCAAACATGTGACGGTAGGCCAAAACTGTGACGGTGGCACCAGTCATGCTACCTGTGCCCCAGATTCTCTCACCAACTGTCACAAATGCTTGGAATTCTATTTTGATGACTCTTGTACTATGGGTTCAACTTCACTCTCACCTACATGAAAGATCAGTAACAGGTTTTAGTCCAAGGTAATTTCCTAGTTACGTCCTTTAACCGCAGCTCCAGGGAGGCAGTAGATTTCCCTATGAGGAAGGTCTGACAACTGTATTGGTCCTTCAATCCCCCTTAGAAAGTAGTTGCATACAACTATAACTCTTTTTTTCTTCCTTGTGGAGGTGGTCATGATATGATGTGGAATAGATCTTTCTGACCTTGGAGACACCTCTGGTGTGGGTGAACTGTCATCTATATCGTCCACTGACTGGCCTTCCACACCCAGACCCTTGTAACTTGTGCAGAGGCATCTGGAATGCCAAAGTGAGCAATGAGGAAGTTCACCTGCAACCTTGAGCATGAGTTTGCCCCCATTCTCTTCTTTCACTTGGGATCATGCCTTCAGCCTGGCAAGGGCAGGATACTGGGTGCCCTTGAACTTTTTTGAGGGATGCTTCTATTTTTGTCTCAGGGAGGACAGAACTTCCTCTACCAGTCTATCTCTTGTTCAACCTCCCTGATGCACATTAACCTCTCAGCTTCCTCTCACAGCCCTACCACTGGACTGAGCAGATTGTCCACCCAGTCACACTACTCACAGATGCCTAAACAGCTGGATGTTTCCATGGGAGTTCCAGCTGGGTTCTACCTCTTCTGGTGAGGATAGAGAACATGGCTTTCTGCCAGGTGGACTCCATCACTAAGTTCCTTCTGAGACCACAAACAGAACTCACCTCTTGAGCTGGCAAAGCTTTCATCACCTTCCTGTGTGTCCTTCCACATGAATTGCCATGCAAACTGCTGTGTTGTGCTCTTGCTGACATTCCTCCTGGGTTTGCATACTCTGTTCAGTGCACTCCTGGACATTCCTCCTATATATTTTTTTATTTGTGCATGTTTTGTAGTCTTCATTGCAGTGCTATTACAGACATTTTGGTAAGGGGCTTTGTTAAGACTTCATTACTCTTTTTTTAAAGGTATTTGGATTACTTTTTCACACATACAGTTTGCATTGTTTTCTCACATAGTATTTAAAAAATGTGAAATGTTGCCTCTTTGCCTTCAATGGTCAGTGTCTATTTTTTCCTGCTCCACATTTGAGATTTTCATTCCATATCTTCTTTCCATAGATAAAGAACACTTTGTGCTCCAAGAACTGATGTTTACCTGATCTGAACTTTCTACTGCTCAACATTGTGAGGCTTTAATGGAACCTGGATAATGTATTGCCCTGCTAGTGGCACTTTTTAAACTGCTCTCTTTCTGCATTATTATTCTTTAAAAGTAGAAGGTGGAATCATAAACTAATTACATTTCCTGATAAAAAACTGTTAATTGCCATGAGAGTCACTGCACCACACAGTTCAGTGAACTTACTGAATATGGCTGTAAGCATCTGAAATAGAACCTGGAAAATATAAGCAACAAACTGTCAACAACTCAGTGGGTTTTCAGAACTTGTTTTGGTGCTGAAAATCTGTACACAGTACTGAATCTTTTATGTCCATTAACACTGACCCTATCTTCAGACACAGTTGTACAATTTACTTTATTTGGCTCCATGGCTTGGAGAGGTGTATGCTCTGCTGGGCTAAACATTGGCTGGACTGTCGGACCCAATGAGTCCTTTTGGCAATATCTTCTCTCAGAAGGCAGCACATCACTTGTGACTCTGTCTCAGGTTAGCAGATGGGCATCTCAGTGGTCCTCATCAGAGAGTCACCACTCTGATGCTTCGTATTGTGATATCTAGTGTGCTTGTGTGCTTGTGGTACACTTGCTTCTGGCACGCTTTGCTCATGCATGTCTACATGTTTGGATTTTGTTGTGATGCTGGTGGGTGGGGATGGAAGCAGAGATCTGCTTTTGTGGTTCACCAGGATCCAAGGTGTCTCAGTCTTAGTGATACAGGAACATGCCTAGGAAACCACATTTCTATCTCTGTCTTGCTCCCTTTGATAATCTTCACAGTCTTCTAGCTGTTACCTACAACTTGGCCATCTGATGCAATAGGTCCTCAACCTGTGCATCCTTTTTGCAGGTACTTACCTTTTCACCAGGAGAAGGTTCGAGGCACTCATTGCAATCTACTATCTTTACTGAAGTCTTCTTCCTTACCAGTTCTGTCTGACTGAAAGCATTAGACATTTAATGGGCTTTCTGTGTACAAATACTGGTTTTATCTTTGTGGTGAGAACCCCCCATTATAAAACTGACCTCTGGAACTGGTAAGCTATGTCCTTCCTGTGCACCGTTCCATGCAGATTGACACACTGCACCCTCATCACCTTGTACCTTAAGGGCTGCTTTTTTTTACTGGTGTGGGGTAGGTCATGGTTGCTTAGACAGCACCCAAGCCTCTGACTAATAATCTTGAAAACAAGGTGAAAGTGTCTCATCTGTAGAATATTCATATAACTCTCATGAGGAGGTTTTGTTACTCTGCTTAGTGTGATGGTTTTTTCAAAAGGGAGACAAAATTTGCATCTGAATCACAGAAATCTCCCTATAGATTTGGTATTCCCTATATTTTCAAAATTACCTTGTCTACATTTGTGTGGGACTAACCTTCCAAAGAAACTTATGGATCTCTGAGAATGCTCTTCCTGGTCTTGACATTTTTGAGACTATTTTCATTCCTTGACTTCACAACCGTCCATAACAAAAATGAATGAGGAAATGCTTGCTTCTGTGAGAGGTGATTTGGATATTAGTTATAAATTCAATATAATGAATATCTTTGAATGATATAGTAATGTAGTGTTGTTAATAGTCATAATGTTGAACACATGGATTTGAATAAACCTTTTAACTGTTTGTCCTTTGTGAGCCCTAAAACTAAAAAAACTAAAAAAAAAAAGATTGGTTTATGAGAACACTCAGATGTGTCCTGATGATAATCATCTGACATCGACTCCTTGTACACTACTACTTTAAGATACTTGTCTTTAGAATTCTAGCTTTTGTTAAAATTCTAAAAGCTAACATTAAGGAAACTATTTTACGTATGAATACGTATCATTTACTAGTTTCCCTGAAGTATACAGAAATCAGAAAAAAAAAAGAAAGGAACCACTATAGTGTTAACTTTGAGTGATAGCTGTGGCAGTCTGAATCTAATAAGTTTGGAAGACTCCATGTTTCTCTCCCTATTTGTAATGAAGCAGAAACAGTAGAGCAGCTGACCCTTCCCCTCAAAGCCAAGGAGAAGCAGCCTGCTGTGGCATGCAGAGAGTGCATGTCACTTGTTTGGGTCCAAGGTGCATTTTGAGACTTTGCAATGTGAGGAACAAGTTTCAGAAGTACCACACGGTTTGTGAACTACATTTGGAAGAGTGCCGACAACTGCTGTGCAAAACCTAAAAGCTCCAAAATATCTGAAATATTTACATGAATGAGTATCAGTCAAAGGCAGAATAAGACTGTTTACAACTGTAGCATGCATTCAGCCAAATTACATTTGCAAATTAGTGTTTTGAAGCTATAAACCTAAAAATAAAATAACTTAATGGGTTGAAATCATTCTTTTGCTAAGGAAAAGTGTGTCTGTGCCAGTAGCTTGTATATGAAGTTACAGCCTGTTTCAGCCCAATGCATTTTGAAATGACCGAGATATAAACCCCCAAACAAGGTTGTCAAACAACAAATCAAGCTGTAAATTAGCCTTATAATCTTCTAATCTGATTACAGCTGCCAAAGTACAACTGACAATTGATTTGCTCTTTCTGGCACAAAATGTCATATATTCTTTTTGATGAGAGTTAACAAGTGCATTAAGCATATAGCAGTGCATGTCCTCCCAAGTCCACTGCAAATAGTCCTAAATTACTAGGGTCATTATCTGTATGAAAAAACCCACTACTAGGAAACCATGAAGCAGAATTTATATGTAACATTTCTGCATTTATCCACTTGCATGAAATGTGCTTTGTTCTTTTTCAGCAGGTATACAAAGTAGGTCTGACAGGTGTCTTTCAATATCCTATGTTTCATGACTGTTACAACATTTTCAGTTAACTACTTTTGTTGAGTAACATGAATTGTCAATAGTGTGATATGTTTACTTGTAGCATGACCTTTTGTTGCTATCCTTCATTTTCTGTCCAGCACATCTGTATCTGGTGCATCTGATACGAATTAAATTAACTTTTCATAGAGGGTATACGAACCTCCACGTGTTACAGACTGATCGTAGAACCTTTGCTTAGAAGATTCAAGATATTTACTTGTGGTTTTTTTGAGCTTTTAAACAGAGCATGGAATGGAAAATCTTTGTTGGTACAATGATTGAAATGGAAACATAACTGTAAAATCTCTTAACTCTTCAGTTAAAATGTGGCTGAGAAATGTAGGAAAATACTTCTGGGGGAAACTGCAGTAAACTTACATCCTAGTAACAAAAGCAGTATTTTATTCTAATGACAATACAAATACAAGAAAGTGTTCCTTTGTTTTGTACTGTATGGATACGTATTGGATAATTAGCTATAAGGAGACTAGGTAGAGACTTGTGAAAATTCAGTCTCTCACCAAACTTTTATCTCACTGAATTTTCCTAAGGGAAAAATGTTAAGCACTAGAGGGTCTGTTAACAGAAACCTGATTAGAAAAAAACATGAAATTGAGGCAGAGCTGAAGTGCATGGTTTATCAAAACAAAACTGAGAAAACATAAATAGAAGACCATTAAGAAATGTTACCAGGATGAATAACTACAAATGATAAATCGTTTTGTTTCAAATGTTCTAAGACTAAATTAACACTTCAAGATTAAATTCTTAAGGCCCCGTGTAGCTAGTTTCTTGTTCAATTGGTTTTGGAGTTTTGTTTTTTGTTTAGTTTAGGGAAAAGTTATAAAACCTTAAAGGCAATGGTTTATGAAAGGAATACTGACATCATTTTAGCTACTGTAGCATAAACACTGTCATTATACTAATGGATGCAGAACAACTAACTGTCTGAGTAGGAAGATTTGGGAGGAATGGTACGATATCAAATATATAGTAGAACATTTGCCTATACATAGAGATATATACCTGCTCCTTTTGTACCACTTTCTTTGGTGTAAATATATATAAATATTCAGTTTCAAAGAAGACGGGTGGAACTTGCCATATCTTCATGAAGTTATCTTTTTTTGATATGACTACTTTTCTACCAATACCTGCATCACTACTTGTCCATATGGACCATAGGACAGAAAAATACCTTGTAGTTTTAGAATAATTAAGGCTTGAGGGAATGTATGGTATGTTTCATGAACACTTTTCAAGAAGAAAACAGAAAAACAACTGCCAATAAACAGCATTTGAGATTTTTGCTCATCCTTTTACACAGATGTGCTTAAGAAAAACTTCGGAAAAACTTGCTCAAAAGCTTCCAAGTCTAAAAGATAATATAGTAAAGAAATTGTACAGGACATATGAAAAGCAAATAGTTGTAACCCAGTGGCGTAACACAACAGAGCTGATGGCAGAAATTCAAAAGAAATAGCATTGTTAGGACAAAGTAAGTCTCAGCAAAGGGCTTGTGCTTGGATGTGTGACCTTAATGCAATCATCTGCTGATTCAATTATCTCTAATCAAGACATCATACAATAAGGAAATTCATATTCACCCATGAAATTTACACCTCAGGCATATCTCTAATATTCACCAGTGTTAATAATAATATTAGGTTAGGATTTATTCTTAGCATGCTTTATAATAGGTACCACGATAAATCTGGTAAAAACTCATGAAATAATAAAAAGGTTTTAAGCTGCTAAGAACAGCAGCTTGATTTTGCTGGTATTGTTTGATTCTGCTGGTTTTGTTTACAGAGTGGTGCATGAAGAGATTTTATCAAAGTTAGAAGTCTAGAATTCCTTTTGAATCCATGTTCACTGGAAATATTCCTTCTACATTCAGCTTCCCTCAACAGGATTCTGAGGTTTTCTTTATGATAGTAACACGGAAAGCTCAGTGGGCTCCTATCTTCCTGCAGTTCTTTCCAGAGCTAAGTTGTTACTCTGATCTGTTGCATTTCAGAGCACCACATTGTTAGAAAGCAATTTTCATTTTTAAAGTGTTTTTTTCTCCTCCCATTTATTACAGTGGAAGTACAATAAAAACAGTTGTTCATTGTTTTGAACTCTGATTCTCAATCATTAAGTTATGGGCTCTGCATGAGCATTTTGCCACCATATAGCATTTATGTGATATTGGATGTAAAGAAGTAATATTTTCTGTAGGCTCTGCAGAGACTTGATTGAAGCCAGTCAGCCCACATTCTACTTTCAAATGAAGGGTAAAAATATATAATTTCAAAACAATGTATCATATTTCATTGTTCTTCTCAAAATAATAGCACAAATAAAATTAAGAAGCTGTGAAATTATATTAATTTTTTTCTTCGTCTTTTAAGAAATCATCTACTGATTATGTCAACCTACAAGTTGAAAATTATTGCATATTTTTAGTAAGTAAATCTGTCTAAAACAATAAAACAAAACTGAGATAAAGACCTTCTGTACTTAAGGTGAAAAATGGGCGTATAATTGCATGTGTTGTGTTATACCAATGGTGGGAATTATGACGATGTTTTGACTTACTTCAGTAAAGCCAGCATTTTGCTCAATAGCATGACATTCTCTTGACATAAGGTCCATCCTCCTATTGCTAATAGTTCAGTGCAAAAAAAAAATTTGTTGTGTCTGGAAAGTAGGAGTAATTTCCACTTAGGCAGAACTTTCTGTGTTCACAATGAAACCTTAGAGGTCAGAAAGCATGTTTAAGGAGGAAGACTTGAAAATCTTACTTTGGCTATGTGAAGATAAGAGTTTTATTTATATTGAGGCTGAAATGACAAATAATGCTATAGAATAGAAATGCAAATTTTAAATGTAATAGGGACTACCTTCATTTTTTGAAGACTAGAAAGGTCTGGAATACATTAGGTTTTTTACTATGGGATCTTTGTATGAAAGTTGGGTGAATATTCCTCTGAAGTATTTTATGTATGGCCAAATGCTGTGATAATGAAAAAAAATCAAATTATGTTGAGAGAAATACAACTTTAAGTCACCTTTAGAAATTTTTCAGTCTAAGTGACAGATAGGTGGATAAATATAATTAATAATAGGAATGAGAAAAAATATTTCATCTCACTTGGCATAGAGCAGTATTGCAGATAGCTATCATGCTATTCCATATCATCTCTCTATATTAAAAGTTTTCTCATTCACAGTAATGTTCGATGTTCTGACCTCGGTGTAAGCACATTTCTCAGATCTCTTTATTGAGGAGGGAACTATAATGTTACTAAGACATCTAGTAATAGGAAAAGGTGGAATGGTTTCAAGCTAAAAGGGAGTAGGTTTAAAAGGTATTTTAAGAAGAAATTGCTCACTCTGAGGTTAGTGAGGTAATGGAACATGTTGCCAGTGAAACAAAAAGAGGGGTCAACAAAACATCTAAACTGGATTTCTTTAGGGCAGATTTCAGTTTATTGAAGGAATTGATTAGGAAAGTTCTTTGGGAGGCAGCCCTTTATAAAAAGGGGGGCCAGGAGAGCTGAGTATACTTCAGGAATGTATTCTTGAAAGCACAAAACCAGGCCATCACAGTGTATTGCAAGATGAGCTGTAGGGGAAAAAGAGCAGCCTGGATGAGTAAGGAAATTTTGAAAGAATTAAGCAAGAAAAAGAGGATGTACCACCTCTGGAAAAATGGCGAGGTCACTCGAGTCATGTATTAAGGAACTGTCAGGTTTTGTAGGTGGAAAATTAAGGAGGAAAAAGCTCAACTTGAACTCAGGCTGGCTACTACTGTTAAGTATAATAGGAAGAGCTTTAACAAATATATCAATGGAAAAAAGAGGGGTAGTAATAACCTCCACTCCTTACTGGACATGGAGGGAAATTCAGTAACTAGCGATGAGGATAAGGCAGAGGTACTTAATGCCTCCCTTGCCTCTGTCTTCGACAACAGGGTAGACTGTCTTCAGGGCAACTACTTATCTAAACTGGTAGATGGGGATAGGGTACAATGTAGTTCCCCTGTTATCCAAGAAGTACTAGTTAGACACCTACTGATCAGTTTGGATTCCCAGAGGTCCATGGGACTGCATGAGATTGACCGCAGAGTGATGAAATAGCTGGCGGATGAGCTTGCTACACCACTCTACATAATTTATGAGACGTTGTGGATCACAGGTGAGGTCCCAGATGATTGGAAGTTGGCAAATGTGACCTCCATACACAAGAAGGGTCAGAAGGATGATCCAGG
>VZRI01002513.1:0-52787 GCA_013397515.1 Upupa epops | reverse complement strand
AGGTTTAGCCTTGACATTAGGAAAAGGTTTTTTACTGAAGTTGTGATCCAGTTTTATAATGGGCTGCCCACAGAGGTGGTCAAGTCACTGTCTCTGGAGGTGTTCAGAGTTAGTCTGGATGAAGTGCTGAGTGGCATGATCTAGATGTTAGATGTTAGGTTTACTTGGTTTAGTTGGATTTAGGTTGGACTGGATGATCTTTAAGGTCTTTTCCAACCTTATTACTGTGGTATTGTGAAGATGTAGTGACAAATGAGTCAGTTGTATAGCAGCAACATTTACATGTCTGGAACCTAGGAAAGCCTACTCTGTAACTCTGTTTGTACTGTCCATTCTGTGAATTCTAATTCAAAATACAGGATTTGAAACTCCTTGGAAAGGGTTGGAAGTTAGTCTTAGCTCAATTGTTGACTTTGTTATTTTCCATTTGATTTATTTTGTGGCAGAGTTCAGATTCACGCCCACACACAGCTCTAATCCTGCTAGAGAAGTTGTGACTGTAGCCTGTGACATTGGAATGAATGGGATTGATGGCAATCAAATGGAATTAATAGATTGCTCATATTTAATCTCTAGTGTTAAAAGGCCAGGTAATATAACTACTTTCATATATTTCAGTTTCATGCAAAACACTGAACTGAACATTATAGCTTATTTTTCATAATGTCTTTTGCAAAATGTGTTTTCCTGGGAAGTATCCAGTCTTGCTTCGAGTCCATGAAACAGCAGATCATTCAATTTTTCCATTTTTTTTCTCAGTTTAACCTACTATGTTCAAGTTTGTGACTATTGCCCCCTGTTGTGTTACTAGGCAGCACTGCAAAGAGCCTGGTTCCATCCTCCTGACACTTGCCCTTCAGAGACTTACAAGCATTAATAAGATTCCCCTTCAGACTCCTCGTCTCCAGTCTAAACAGACCCGGCTCTCCCAGCCTCTCCTCATAAGACAAGACCTCCATGTTTTTTGAAAAGTAGGAAATATTAGTAGGTTTTATATCAAATGAACATTTTATTTTTATTTTAGTTTTAAATCTAAACTTTATATAGTGATTAAAGTGTGTCTAGCTTTGGAGACAGGCAAAAAATAACTATGCAGAGCCCTGAGCATCCTGCTTTACTTGACCTTACTTTAAACAAGAGTGTTGGTTAGACAATCTCCACATTCAGCCCTTCCAGCCTCAATGATTCTGTGATTGTCTGACTTCAGTTTTAAATTTAATAATCAGTGTTTGCTTTTGCAGTTTTAATGAAATTTTTACACCATTTTAAAATATAGTTTGATTTTGATACTAACAGATTAAAAAAAACCCAAACAACCAAACAAAACTACACCAGAAAACTAAAAGGCATTTTTAATCTCTTCCAGAAATCTGGTGACAGCCAAGTAGATGACTACTTTAAGGAAAATCTATTACCAGGATTTAGAATAAAGTTAATAAAAGGTAATAATTAATGTGGTAATAAAAGTGTGGTAACACAAATGTACACAAAATGAATGCTTACAATATCCTGACAGAAGTAAGAGTCTGCTTTTTATAACTATATTTTTGCTTGAAGCATAAAATATTGTGCATACTCTTAGTTACTGCAGATTAAGAAGAAATATGTTACACATCTGTGACTACCCTCATTTACATTGATCATTTAAAATATATGCTATTGCTTGATTTCTGGAATTTCTTTCAGAATAACATTATAAATACAAGTCACATTAATATATAATGTTTAATGACTATTAGTATATAGTCACAGAAGAGCAATGGCCCTGTGCTATGTGATCAAGTGTGTAACTATGAGTAGTTTCATTCAGAGGAAAGCAACTGGGGAAAAGTACATTAGGAGTCTGAATAAGAAAGCTGTTCGCAATCAGTTACAGCTGAGTGCAACAAAAATTACTTTCTAGGGATCAAAGGAAATTAATGATTGACCAGTACAACCAGAACATCCCACAGCATGTTAAATATTTAATGCTATGCTACTTCTGCCCAAAACAATCTGAGGTTTGGCATATATCCACCAGAATAGCTCATCGCTAATTAATTTAGCATGTCATATTGCATAAAATTAGAAATTAATACTAGACATCATGCACTATAGTAAACTTCTTTCAGCTACGGATTCAATCTCAGTACTTTCAAAAGCTTGAATAAATGGTCATTTTTATTAATCTTAGTAAAGAACTCACATATTGAAAAAGGTATTGCAGTCAGAAGTCAGTATATTTCAAAGTTTATAGACCAAATTTATTCGAGGTTGTTCAAGGTCAATGAATTTTTTTCCCTCCACTTGCCTGAAATTATGAGTAATAGAATATGAATAACCAGTACTCCAGCTGAAATGAACTACAGTGATTTGTAACACTATATTTAGCTGTCTTTTAAACTCTTGCAGTCCCATTTAAGAGACATCAAACTGAACTTTCATTCTTCGTCGTTTTAGAGGCAACAGTAACCCCAAAGTTTTGCAAATTGATTGAAAGAATCTCCAGTAATTATTAACTCGTATGCATTACGCCCAGCTGGTAACTAAACACCATGCAACTGCGCACTTAGTCCTCCCCTCACCCTGATGGGGTGTGTGTGAAAAACTGAGAAAAAAAGATAAGAGAGCTTAATAAAGAAAATGCAATATTTTGTCAATAATAATAACAGTGCAAAATTAATTATACAACAGAGAAATAAAACACAGGGCAAGACAAGCAATGCAATTGTTTACCAATTCTCCAATGCCCAGACAGCAATTCCCCTTGGCTGGCTGACTCTTCTCAGTTTATACATCCTACAATATGGAATATCCCTTTGGCCTGTTTTGGTCAGATTCATTCCAGCTTCATGAGCACCTGCTTGCTGACAGAGCATGGTAAAATAAAAAATCCTCAATTTTAAATAAGCTCTGATTAATACAACTAAAATATTAGCATGTTATCAACATTAGTCCACACTAAGTCCAAAATACTAAGCAAGCAACTAAGAATAAAATTAATTCTATCCAAGTCAAAATAGACATATTTGGGATGCAGAAATAATGTGATCGTTGAAGAACATTTAGGATGACCACTATAAGCAGTGGTTTTGTATAACGGCAAAGAAAAAATCAAGTAAAACTTGGAACTTTCTTTGTGGAAAAAAAAAAAAAGGATTGTTATAAAGATCTTTTCCAACCTAAATGATTCTATGTCTCTATGAAAAAAAGTGGAGTTTTTGAGTTATTTTCATGGTCTGTCTACTCTCCATACCTGCAGTTCATAACAGTGGTAAAATGCAATTTATTCTGAGCAATTGTATAATACCAAACCCTAGGCATTGAAATCCTATAGTTAAAGAGCCCAGAGAGTCATTGAATGCTAACATTATTCTGTGAAGGTTTGCACTAAGCAGGAACAGCCTTCCAGTCAGAGACTGGAAGATCACTAGTAATTAAATTAATAGCAGTGAGCCCAAGGCCATGCTTCTTCATCTTCTGTTTCCCATATTGCCTCTCATTTTTTCTGTGATACTCTTTTCATCTTTCGTATTCCTAATTAACACTTGTTAACACTTTTTTATTTCCCCTTGGCTTCTTTTGCTTTTTTAAAAATTTTTCTCATAGTTGTGTTTTCATTCTTCTCTGTATGTGTGATTTCCCTGTTGGCTTATCTCTCCATTCACTTTCTCTGGTCCTTTCTTCTATCACCTGCCTTCCTTCGTTGTTTAATGTTACCAAATTAAACACACATTATCATGCACACTCTGAAGCTTTTTCTTCCATGTTATCCCCTTAGGACAGGCAGTGTAGGCAAATATTCTTGACAACTGTGACTTCACACACAGAATGAGCTTACAGGAAAAGTATATACACAGTTTCTGAGCATGTAGCATCAGTCTGACTTTGAATCATTCCTTTAAAACAGAATAAGTACTCTCAGCTCTCTAGCCTTCCTCCCTTCCATCAAGGGAAATATTGGCACGTGTGTTAGTAGGTCTTGACTCCTATAAATAGTGACTGTAGCAACTTTTTTCCTGAGAAATTGTCATGTAAATGTTGTTTTGAGTACTGGATTTGTTTCTTGTGGTGTGAAAAGTTTGTCAGTAAGTGGGATACCCTGGTTTGAGAGCCATGGGTCAACATGGGATATTTAGGTTTAGGCGGTATGTTTTTTAATGGCAAGTAAACTGTGATGATCTCAGCATTTGTATCAAAATTTGGACAGCAAGAAATAGACATAACATTTATAATTTCTTACTATTCACTTCTCAGAATATTTTGCACAGGAGTATGATTTTGTGAATATAATTGAGAAGGTATTCACACTAGCAATTGAGAGAAATCTGTTCATTGAGGGTTTATTTTTGAAAGAGAAAAGTAAATTGTTTTCAGTTTAAAATGAGAAGTGAGGTTCTTACCTCTGATTTGGAGCAGTTTTCCATTCAAGTGATACCTAGAAACCAAGATGGACACAGAAATTCTATTTACAAACTGTAGTTGCTTCTTGACATAGACAACAAATTAGTGATCTCTTCAGCACTTTCTATGGAACTAGTGTACAAGTGGACACTTAATAAAAATCATTCATGGTTCTGTCCTCATTATTCTCTCTTATTAAAATTTTATCTTAATTCTTACAGTTCACGTTTGGAAAAAGTCTCTACTTTCTCCATTTTCTTGAAGTTCTTGACACCCTGACACAAAATCAGTGGACATACATTTCCTCTAAACTTAATAACATTCTTTACCACATGGATGAGGTTAGTGAGCAGCAGTTTATTCTGCCTTCCTGCATCGCTGAATGGTTTGCAGCATTGCCTTCTAGTTCCTGATAGCACAAGGAAGCAAAAAGCCATTCTCAGATCTCTATAATGTAGAGTTTACTGGGGCATGGTATTCTCTTTGAAAAATGTTCCATTTCTTGAACTTTGGGTGATAAAATATATCTTTGTACATTAAAAGGATGCTTTAGTCCTGACTAAGCTACATTTTCAATAAGGCTTTGTGATATATAGACAAGCTTCTCTTGATGTCAGCTGTTGTTTAGATTCCACGACAATGTAATACCAGGCCAAAAATGTTTTCCGTAGCCTAAAATGGAAGTTACAAAATTCTTCAAGAAAGAAACTTTTAAGTCAATTTTCCAAGCGAACACCTTTAGATATGGATTTGTTCTAAGTTAATAGAACACTTTACAATTTAGGATTAATCTAAATACTAGTTCTAGTACTAAATAATTTCTTTAATCAAAATGAATAAACAAAAACATGTTTTAACATAAACATAAAACTTATTAATTAAAAAATATGAAAAAATTGTAATTTTGTAATTATTGAACTTTAAGTGTCTTTATAAAATCATGGAATTGTGTAGTTTGGAAAAGGCCATTATGATTATTGAGTCCAACTGTTATCCTAACTGTAAAGTCTACCACTAAACCCCATTGTGTAATCTAAGTATCACATCATGTTTCTTTAAATACCTCCAGAGAAGGTGACTCTCCTAGTTCCCTGGGTAACCTGTTCAAATGATTGATAACCCCTCTAGTGGAAAAAATGTTTCCTAACACAAAACCTAAACCTTTCATACCACAAGTTGAGGACATTTCCTCTTGTCCTATCAATTTTTGCTTGCTTCAAGAGCTTGCTCTTCACCTTGTAAAAACCTATCTGAATGGGAAGTAATAGAGATCCATAAAGTCTCTCCCAAGCTACCTTATCTCCCGGCTAAACAGCCACAGTTCCCTTAGCTACTCCACATTAGATTCACCTGGATGATTGGGCAGTGAGGTGGATCGTGAACTGGCTGCAGGATAGAATCCAGAGAGTCTAGTTGGAGGCCGGTATCTAGTGTGGTTATTCAAGGAGAGGTACTAGGAGCAGTTCTCTTCAATCTATTCATTAATGACTTGGATGAGGGATTAGGGTGCACTGTCAGCATGTTTGCTGATGACACAAAGCTGGGTGATGTTGTCAACACCCCAGCAGACTGTGCTGCCATTCAGCAAGACCTGGAAGGGCTAGAGAGCTGGGCAGAGAGAAATTTAATGAGATACAACAAGGTTAAGTGTAGAGTCTTACATGTAGGTAAGATCAACCCCAGGTACCAGTTTAGGTAGGGGTATGACCTGTTGGAGAGCAGTGTAGGAGAAAGGGACCTCGGGGTCCTAGTGAACAGCAAGATGATTATGAGCCAGGAACGTGCTCTTGTGGCCAAGAGGGCCAACAGCATCCTGCGGGGGGAACAGAAGGGGGATGGTTAGCAGATCAAGAGTGGTTCTTCTGCCCCTTTATTCTGCACTAGTGAGACTGCATCTGGAGTATTGTGTCCAGTTCTGGGCCCCTCAGTTCATGAAGGACACAGAGCTGCTGGAGGGTGTCCAGCGTACAGCAACAAAGATGATGAAGGAAGTAGAACAGCTCCCTTATGAGGAAAGGCTGAGGGAGCTGGGTGTCTTGAGCTTGGGGAAGAGGAGGCTGAGGGGTGACCTCATTCATGTCTATAAATATGTGAGAGGTGGGTGTCAGGAGGATGGAGCGAGGATCTTGTAAAAGTCATCTGGCGACAGTAAGGTCCCATATAAGTGTGAAAAGAAACTTCTTCACAGTGAGGGAAATGGAGTGGAACAGGCTGCCCAGGGGTGTTGTGGAGTCTCCTTCTCTGGAAACATTCAAGACCCACTTGGTTGTGTTCCTGTGCAACTTAATCTATGTGGTCCTGATCCCTAATGATTCTATGATTCTTTAAACATGGTTAGCACCTCAATACCCTTGTAGCAAGGTACCCAAAACTGTACACAGTATTCAACGTGCAGTCTCACTAGTGCTGCGTACAGGAGGACAATCACTCCTCTAGTTCTGCAGGCCACACTATTTGTGCTCCAAGCCAAGCTGCTGTTAGGCTTCCTTGACCACTTTTACACACTGTTGGCCCATTTTCAGCCAACTGTCAGCCAACAGTGCCAGACCCTTTTCTGCCAGGCATCTTTCCAGCCACACTTTCCCAAGCCCATAGCACTGCATGGGGTCATTGTGGCTGAAGTGCAGAACCTGGCACTGGGCCTTGTAAAATATTATGAAGTTGGCCTTGTGGATATTTGAGAAATCCTGGCAGTCCCATGTAGTTCCTACTGAGTGGAAAACAGGAAACAGCCACCATTTTTAAAAAAGTTAAAAAAACATGACCTGGGGAACTACAGGCCAGTCAGCTTCACCTCTTTGCCTGGCAAGATCATGGAGCAGATCCTCTTGAAATCTGTACATGGGCACTTAATAAATAACGTGATTGCTGAGAGCCAACACAGTATCACTAAAGACAGATCATGCCTGACAAACCTGGTGGCTTTCTAAAACAGGGTTACAACATTGGTGGATAAGGGTAGGGCAACTGATGTCTGGACAAAAGGTATTTGACACTGTCCTGCACATCATCCTTGTCTCTAGAATAGTGACCCATCGATTTGACAGATGGACCACTCAGTGATTTGGCTGGATGGTCACACTCATTTTGTTGTGATCAGTGGCTCAATATCCAAGAGATCAGTTACAAGTGGTG
The DNA here is from genome assembly GCA_013397515.1 of Upupa epops. Taxonomy (NCBI): domain Eukaryota; kingdom Metazoa; phylum Chordata; class Aves; order Bucerotiformes; family Upupidae; genus Upupa; species Upupa epops. Next base: position 45,269 of record VZRI01002513.1, on the reverse strand, counting down.
TTCCTCAGGGGTCTGTTTCAGGTTCGGTGTTGTTGGCAACATGGACGTTGTCACTGAGTGCATCCTCAGCAAGTTTCCTCATGGCATCAAGCTGTGTGGTGTGGTTGACAAGCTGGATGGAAGGGAGGCCATTCAAGGGGACCTTGACAGACTTGAGAACTGGTCTTGTGCAAACCTCATGAGGTTCAGCAAGTTCAATTACAAAGTTCTACATCTGGGTCAAAGCAATCCCAAGCACAAAAACATACTGGATGGTGAATGGATTTGAGAGCAGTCCTGGGAGAAGGACTGGGGTCTGTTGGTAGAGCATGAGCTGGCAGTGTGTCAGTACAGCCCAGAAGGCCACCCATATCCTGGGCTGTATCAAGAGTATCACCAGCAGGTCAAGGAAGATTATTCTCCCTCTGAGAGGGGTCCACAGCAAAGCTGGAGAGGGACTTCTTGTAGAAGTGTTGAAGACCAGGTTATACAGGACTCTGGGCAACTTTGCCTAGTGAGAGATATCCCTGCGTAGGGCAGGGGGGTTGTAAATATGTTATCTCTGAGGTCCCTTCCAACCTAAGCCATTCTCTGATTCTATGGTTCTACAGATAATATTGAAATGCATTGTTTTGACCTTAGATATTAATTGTAAATAAAGTCTTGAAGTCCTTTGCTTATAACAGTAGAAGTAGCAGATCTCATTGCAACTGCTACTTCCACTGAGAAATCATTTCTCAGAATAATTACACAGTAGGGTAAATATAATTTCACTCCTAATTTTGGTAATCCTTTAATAAATATTTTATTCTGTTAAATTTTTAGTTTAAGATTAATTTAGTGTCTGCCTCCATGCATAGCCAACATAGGCCATTCTGATTGTGCAGTACGTAGCTTGGAATACATAAAAACATTACGCACTCAAGTATGTTATTTACTGTAGTTTGTAACAGAAGAACATTAATGAGTTCACTCATAGATACAGAGTTTCACTCATGACTACTCTTCGACAAAGCAATATAGATCAATTTGAAAGCTTTTATTTCAGGAAGGAAGTCACATCAAAATGAAAGCACCAAAGCAGAAAATAGGATTAATCAATAAAGACTCAACACAGAGGTCAAAAAACAAATAAACCCATTCACTGAGCTGGTCTGTAGGTGCAACAATAGAGAAATAATAGAACTATAATATAGGCATTGCCAAGATTTAAAATGTGTATGTCTATGTTAATGTGTATCTTTAAAGGTATATATCTATGCACATACATATCTTTAAGTCTTCTTAAAAATCTGGCCCATTTAAGAGTGACACTTTTCAAAATCAGCCCTGCACATGAGTGGAGTGGGAATAATGTGTCTTCAGTTATCGTCAACACTGACACTTCCACTGGAAGAAGTACCATGACTGTGCAAAACAGTCTCCAAGGAGCTTGCAGATCTTCTCCAGCAGCCTTGGCATGTGGAGAAGGGAGATATTTCACTTCCCCAATAGGCATTAGATAGCACAGTTCTAAAACAGCATTTCCAAGATCTTGGAAACTGTACCAAATGTTGTCACCTGAAATGAAAATGAAGAGCTAACAGAGTTTTAGAATTTTTACATCATTCTTTCACCTCTGATTTGGGAATTTGAGAAGAGGCTAGAGTGTTGCTTTTTCCTTGTCTTTACTGCAAAGCAGTGTTTGCAGATTTAACTAATATTAACTAGTCTAAAAAACTAATCTTTAGTTTCTTGTTAATGAATAACACACAACACAGAGGCCATCTATTTATTTATTTATTTTAATATATGTGATGCGTGAAGTTAAGGAAAGAACGGATAAAATGGAGTCATAGATAACTACTGTCAGATCTTCCTGAGCAAAGAGGAGACAAGAAGATAGGGACACCTGTCTCATATCTACCATTTAGTTCTGAAACCTTTCTTCACCTAAGAGGCAGCAGTTTCGTCTAGTAATTGCAAGATTTCACTTACAAACTCAGCAAGATCTTCCTACTGTGATAGAAAAGACCTCTCAGCTTCCAAATCTTGCTGAGTTGTGGGAGTTGGGTGACCCTAGGAGATCAGTCTTTCCTGAATGACATGACCTCCAGCGTCTCCATGAGCTCAGAACTCAGGAAGATGTCGCACAGTGCAATATTTTGCGCTGTCAGTGGCAGCTGGATCACAGGTCAAGGAGGAAGGTTTCTTCCTCTTTTGTGCTTTTTATCTTGGCTTCTGTTTGCTCTGTTATTAAGAAACAGTTAATTTGATGTAGCTTTTTCTTGCTTACACAATAAGCTTTGAAGACATCCATGCTGCTTAGGGTGGTCAAATTAAAGTAGAAATGGGGAAGCAGAAAGGGATACAGAGCCTTTGTTTTTCAAAACATCAGGTTTGTGTAGAACACAGTGATGTGGTATAAAATAAGCAGTGATGAGCCTATTTTGATTACTATCAATCTATTACATATATGTCATACATATGTAGAATAAGTCTCTGATTTTCCTCGAAGTGTCAGCCATCCAAGATTTAAATTAGAGTTATGGTGTTGTCTGTAGGCTAAATTGTGTATAACAATGAAGGTAAACTTTAACAGACTCTTCATGGAGTCCTAATGATAACAAATTTCTTAGCAATCCCATTCTTCACATTATTCAACTGCAAACTCTCCACAAGATCTCCGTGAGGACTGTCTGTCGCACATTAAGGTTTCAATATGTGAACTAGAATTTAGAAGTTCATTTCTACCAAGTCCTGAATGTACTTAATTAGCAAAGTTCTTCAACATGTGCTAAAACTGACGCATGCAGTTAGTGCCTTTAGCTTTAATGGATGTGTTTCAATAACTTAAACCTATTACACTGTCACCGGAGAGCAATGAAAGGACACACTGCAAACATACCTTATGTCTACCTGAAGGCTCATTAACATTGTAACAGTGCAATGAAAACATTACAGCATAAGCAGAATCGAAAATTGAATGTTTAGCATAGGGCTAGATGATCAGCTGAAATGCATCTCTAACTCTACTGACTTAAAAATAATTGTATAACGCAAATTAGGAGAAAATGATAGATTGATATACACGATATCACAGAATGTGATTCGAGTTGGAAGGTACCTCAAAAGATCATCTAAGGCCAACCCACCCCTGCTGGAGCAGGGTAAGCCTACAACACCCAGTGTACCTGGACAGTCTTCCATCCAATTACTAACCAGGCCCAACCCTGCTTTGCTTCAACAGAGATGAGACTGGGCATTTTTCCAGGATGGAATGGCTGTAGGCCATTGTCCAGGTTTTAATCTAAAATTGCACATTTTTCTTTAACGTTCTGTAAGTTATTATTTTTAGTCAGTATATATTACCTCACTGCAAAATAAATTCCATTTTATCCTTAATACTCTTTTTTTAAGTCAGGCATCCTCACTGAGAAATCAATAGCAAGCTAGAATTCTCTGTGCACTCTGAATTCATATATCACAAGGAAGACACAGAATTAGTGGTAAATGACTTGTGCAATTCCCTTAGGATTTTTGTTGTAAACATAGGACTTAAATACTCAGTCTTTCTGCATGATTTAAGTAAATGGATTGAAGTGTTTTAATAATCTTCTGTAATGGTAAAATAGCTGAAAACACACTTAACTTGTTTCCTTTTTGGCTTTGATATGCTTGCAATCAAGGCATTTCAAATAGTTTCTGTGAGGCATTTTCTTTGTTATTGTCAAGCCTGAACTTGCAAGAGGAAAAAAAATAATATATATATATGTATATATATATATACCCTTGAATCAAATGTAGGATGTTGAATGAGAAGATTTGGTAGTACTTTAGCTGCCACCATGCTGTGCTATACTTAGTGTCATGCAGAAAATCCTCCCATACCTACATGACACAATCAAGAAAGCTTTTTAGTTACCCATTTCTTCTAGATTTGCAATAAACAAGCTTTTATTGTAAAGAGCTTTTCAGTGTTTGTTTAATGTAAATAGTCTCAATTCCTTTTCAAGAAAGAAGGTTGTAAAGACAGAGAGGATTTTGAACTGTGGTTTTGGAGAGTTGTGAGAGGACTCTCTGGAATCTCTAAGCAGAAAAAGCTCATAATGGAATGGGGTATGGGCAAGAGCATGAGCTAATTAGAATGTCCAAAATAAAAGGGTAAACAAGGTTTTACATGTGGCTGTTGATTGCAGGAGAATGTGTGCCCAAACCTGAGCATTAAGGCTCCTGAAGGACACTGACAAATTATTTAGAAGAAAGAATTTTTTTTTTATTTAGAACTTGTTTCATTTTTTTGTTCTTGCCAAAAGAAGCAAAAAATTCAAAACACTCCTTCCAAGTCACCAGTTGCTGAAAGTCAACTTTTAATCTCAAAAGAAAAACTCGCATTGCTTGTTCCCATGAGTTTCCTATTGTGCATGTTTCCTCTTTAAAGTACATTTCAATTTTTCCCATCAGAATTACCTCACAAAATTGCACAGAATATTTAGCTTGCTCTTTACGAAGTATCTTTCAAATGGTAACCCTCTGTGATAATTGTTTTTTACATTCAGCAGAGTACTTTTCTCAAAAATTTTGATTTGGTGAATAAGGCTGCTTTCAATTGAAATCAGTACATGTATATCACACTGCTTGAAATGATTTTCATATAAAATATGAGAAAAATATGTATTTTATTATTATTTATTATTAATTGACACAATTCTTACAATGACTTGCTATTTGTGAAATGAGGTTGCTTTTCTTCCTCTTCAAATATAAATTGTTGCTACATAGCAGTATAAGTTTAGAAAGAATTTCATTTAAAATTCTGCTACTTGCTATGTAGGAGTTAGCATAAACAAGAGAACTAACAACATGAGGTTGTGACAGAGGGCATTGTTAACAATCCCTCTTTTCCCCATTGGAGACATCCAACTGTCCTAGCTTTTTGTTTGCTTGCTTGTTTAAATATTTTTCACAACAGCAGCTACCAGTCTTCTAAAGTCAATTCATAAGGACAGAAAGAGAAGGAAATGAGTAAATTCAATCTGAAAATTATTTGGTATAACACCCAGTGACCTTAATTAATTTAAATGAGAGTTTTTAATAGTTGTTCTGCAACTTGTGTGTATTTGCAGTTTCAACAAAAGTGAATCTTTCCATTTCCAAGACCAGTATACTCATGTAGATGAACTACCTTCTCCCATATAATTTGTACACCTATGTGTCATTAAAGAGTTACAAATATATAAGAAGCTTACAGTGTCCTATGTTGAATTAACTATTCACAGCAAATATAATTCTTGGTTTTGTGTGAAAACTGTGGATTTCGTTTTGAAGAAAAAAGTACATTGCTTAGCCAGACTATAACTCCAAATAAATCCTTATGGAACTTCACTGACTTTAAACTACGTAGCTACCATTTGTTAAAGTTGTTAGGATTTAGAATTTGTATTTTACTTATGTTTCAGGCCTCCTGTAGGCCTATGACATTTAGAAGAAGTGTCTTGATGTAGGTTGTAATAACTGCTAAATTAAAACCTGTAAGTGATTAATGAACAGATTGCTACTGTGAAAGTGTTTAAAGGTTTAGGACTCCTACTGATACAACCACCAGAGAGAGTTTGTAGAAAATTACTCTCTTCTCACCTTTAATTGAATTCTTTAAGTTGAATATTTTCACTGCTGAACAGAATGGAAATCATAAAACCTTTCGCATTTATCATGCAACATTATTGACAAAAAATTATGGCCACTATAGGAGTTAGGCTTGATTTATTCAGTTAAATAACTAGATGTCTGAAATGAAGTTCATGGTGAAAGGAAAATTAAAATTTAACTAAACTAATGATGTTTCATGTATTGATCAAATGAAGATATTTCAAATATCTTTAGGGAGATATTATTAACAAACTACTCATAGTGCATAAATAAATGTTTTCAGTCAGGAAGCAAAAGAAAACTGTCTTAAAGAATGAACTATCTAGAAACACTACATGACAACTTAGCCCAGGAAAGGACTGAAATTATTAAAGCCTTCTTTTCTACCTTGTTAATATAACTTATTCTCCATGAACTTTTAAAAAAAACCCAAACACTGGATCTTTGAATTATGGAATCTACTTTTGACAGGAAAGATTGATTATGGAAGAATGTAAAAAGCTGTCAAGGGGAACCATACAGGAAAAAAAATTCCTATAGGCTTATAGTCTATTTTATACATTTTATGGATAATGGACATAATTAGCTCAATTTAATTTATTCCAATAACTTCAAAAAAAAGAAGAGTCTATAATGACACTTCTAAATCTCAAGGAAAAATGTACGTATCTTGGATGTACACTGCATTTTTCCGATTTACTCATGATGGAACTTCATCCCACTAAGAATACTTGGGCTCAGGAAAACAGGATACAATAATAGGCCAAGGATAGAAAGATGTAATATACCCTCCACATGCAAATGTAGAGGTTCTATGAGACAGGGTCTATAAAAGCATTTGACACCCATCTAGGCAAATTAATGTTGGACATAATACAGAATATGTCTTACTTTTTTGTTTGTTACAGCTATTTAGATTTTTTAGCTTTGTGTAATGATCAAGCTTAAAGGAAAAATAAAAACATTTAAAAAAGAAAACATTTTAAGCATATTATTATTTGTTGGCTTTTTGTATTTTTTGTCAATGCTGATTTTTGGATCTTGAAGGAGAAACTGATTGGAGAGTGATTTGTAAGGGAATAGAAATTCTTGCCAGACACGGGAAAAATTATTTCAAAATGTAACAAAAAATAAAAAATTCTCCGTAAATTGATTAGTCACAATTTTATGTGTTCTAGCTTGCACAGCACAGATTCAGTTTCATTGATTTCTCTGTAATTGATGTATAATGATACACTTATTCTTTCAAGTTATTGCTTTTCAACATCACCATTTTTTTTCATTATGTGATGTAAAATCGGTTCCATTTCATCACCAGATATTCTTTTTCTCATTAAAAAAATAGCCAGAGATGGTATTTTTGAGTGAGATATGTTTTGCCATCTAGAATGATCACAAAAGTGTGAAAGTACAAAACAGTACAGAATTAAATGTACTTGAAGAGCTATGTTTCATCAATCTTTTATTATGAATAGCACCAGAAAAGACCAATAACCCTGAAATCAAAGGGTACAAACTCTGAAATGGGTGAGACCACATAGCTGTGAAGTGTAACAATTTTTATCTCTAATTTAGAAAATGGTTAAACACATACATTCTTTTCAAATATGTGTTTTCCTTGGTTGAATTTCTCCTTTCTGCATTTTCTGCTAGTCAACATCATGTGATCTTAAGAATGCTTAATGGTTACTAGGCTTTCTCAGAGTTAAAAATGAGCCAAACAGTAAAACACTACTTACTTTCAAAGCTCATGAGAAATCTGTCTTCTAATAGAGCATGTATGATTCCATTTCACTTTATTGTGCTACATAATTGCACAAGCTGGTATATAAATTACATGTATCAGTCACCTTTATCTGTCCCAATATGTCTAAATTGCTTGTTCCCTGTAAATTAGTCAGAAACAAGTAGTAAGGGAATTCTGATTTGGTAATAATTATATAAAGGGATGAGCAGAAAGAAACATTTGGGATTTTGGTGTGTTTGAATAGATTTTTTTAATTTGCAGTTGATTGCAAAGATTTATGAAAGATTTTGAATGATTCATTGAGAAAGGTGATGCTTTCTATATAGGTGCCATCACATTTTAGCATTCTAAGAGTCATCTTGCTGTTATTTCCTCATTAGGCTTAGTCACTTGACTAAGAGATTAGTCAAATAATTTCTTCTTTAGTCAATTAAGCGTAACACTTGGAGCACTCCAATGTATTTCTTCTAACAGTAAAGGAATGTTGCTCTAGGCATTCACAGGCTTACTCTGAAGGCAATTTGGCTCATAAGACAAAAGAGTAAGTCTGGCGATAAAGCCTGTGACCTCTTCCCCCAACTCCATCAACCAGCTGATCAACCAGCTCACATCGCAGGCTGTTAGTGGAAGCATTCACTAAGAGTGAGGCTTATTAATGGGGGCACAATACTCATAGATTGTTAGCTCTACTCAAGGGTTAGTTTCCAAATCTGCTGGTGAACTCTAATAGACTTTAATTTAATTTTAATAATATTAAAATATTATTAAAAGATATTTTAATCTTTTAATGAATTAGTAATGCGGGAGATATACCCATTCCCCATGCAAAGACAGAATCAGTGGCTATATACTAGTAGTAATTATGGAGTACCCAGAGCTGCCAAGAGCAGTGCTTCATTTTTGAGGTTTCTGTATGTGTTTACAGAGTAAATAAATATTTTTGTCATTGAAACTTTCTGTCAGAATAAACTTTTTTAAGAGAAATCCAAGAACTTTTCAGCAAATAGTGTGCAATGTACAAGGAAAGCAATATTTCAAACATGTACATTCTTTAGAAGAGCTATCATACAAAGGTGGTGTGGTTATCTCTATGCAGCCTTGAACAAACTTGTGTTGAGTGCAATGGAGTTGTAGCCTGGAGACACTTGGATGATGTAGGCAGCTCCATGATAGCCATCAAAGTCTCTGAACTTCTGTGACTTGTGTGACTTAATGCATGTGAAGTGAGTGCAGATGGCAGAATCTTCAATCAGTGAACAAGGAAACTTAACTTTAAGTTGTTCTGTTCCTTTACATTATGAAACTCTCTCTCATAAGAGGACCAGGAAGAATACAAAACTATTTTATGGATGTTGATGTTGTCACTTGCAGGGGCTCTAACAAATCATCTGCTTTCTGTAACTCAGTATTTCTCTATGATTTAGTGTAATTGACAGTGCCAGAAACTAGCCCTGAGCAAATGAAATGCAACGCAAGATCTGCTGTAAGCAAATTAATCACAGTCTAAGTGATAGAAAACTTGCACTTCATCTCTTTTGTGGGATACATTTGTAATGGAAAAATAATTCCTTTTTCTCTCAAAAGACTAGGAAGGTTGTCAGGCGCTCTGGGGCAATGGAAATAAGTAGTTTATGCCTTCCGTAAATAAAGACATGAAATGTTGGTATTTGTGAACAAAGGCCAGAGTAACCTCATAAATTTGACATTCTAGGCTTTGACTCATGGACTAATACCACTGACAAATGGGTCACTGCCCCAAGTGTCTGCCCTCTCTGCTTTTCATGCAGGCACTTACCTTAATATTCTGTGCAATAATTTAAGGCTACCTTGCTAGTACTATTTATTTAAGACACCTGCTTAAAAGGTTGTTCTTTTCTTATTGCCTGGAAGCATATATGTTTAATTAATTATATGTGTTTCTCAAGGTTTTTTATTAAGAATGAAGTCTTTTGGACTTATATGGCACTGCCCCTGGGCCCTGGGCTTGTTATGCATGTTTCACCATCCTATGACTAAATATTTCATATACTCTCCAGTGCTTTATTTTTTTATCTTCTATATGTCCTTCTAGTGAATCCTACAAATGTGCTATGCACTTCAAATACCTCCCTTCCAATTTTAGCATGCAATGAATGGTTTTGTTGCTTAATTTTATTCTGATGTTTTTTTTCACAAGACTGTCCATCTGTGGGCACTGTGATTGTTGGGTCACTGTTATTGTTCATATCAAAATTTTAACTAAAGAGGTCATCATAAATCTGGTGTTAATGAAAAACTCAAGCACATGGTACATGGAAGTCTATGAAAACCATGTATTCCAAAATTAATATTCACTGTGCACAAAACATGCAGGCCTTTCTAAGGCTGCTCATGAGAATGCTCATGACTTAAAAAACTCTCTCTTTGCAAACAGCCTACACGTTTTCCTCTTTTTAAGGAAAGAAAATACTGCACCTGTCAACTCTTCCTAGAACCCAAACTCTGTGGTTCTACCATAAAAAGTCAACATTTTTTTATTTTTTGAAAGCCAAAAAAACCTCAGGTTTTCTAAAGTACAGCTGCATGATTGTACACATTCCATGGGAGGTATTATAAAGCTCTTACTTGGATTAATTTCCTTCCTCAGTGACTATATTGTTTGCATTAAACATACAGCTAGACATAGTTTTGAAGCAAAATGGGTACCCTTTTTATGATACTATTGCAAATCTTATCATTTCCAATTATCTGTTATCTAATTATTGTATGTCTTCAGAGAAAATAAGGTCACAATCCTAATTGTTTACCTTTTAATATCTGTTGCTTTCATTTGGAGACTCTAATGTTGTTTCTGGTACCATAACAGTTCATGTCCTAGTATCCAAAGAAAAGCCAATAAATATGTCATTAGCTTAAAGGCTGATGGTATAATCAGCCTTTATTGCAACCTTATCCTTTGCTCTGATGAGAAATTTATATGAATTAGTCATGCTGTTTGGTTGATGTTTTGTTCATGCTTGCTAACTATTTAATGCCTACATTTTAGATCCAAAGGTGAAAGGCTGTTCTTGAAGCAGTTCTGTCATAAACTTATGGATAGTTTTGCATTTTCTTTTCACTGTTCTCATCAAATTCATTTTTTCCTCTCTCTTGCTAGTGTAAGATGCTGTAGCTCTCAATACTTTTAGCTTTCTTTTTTTATGTTTCATTCTGTGTCTAATTATTTAAAACTAAATAGTAAAGGGCATCAGAATCACTTGTTATAAAAAAGCAACTTTCTAAAGGCAATCCACGCAAAAAATTTTAAATTGTTGCATAGTTTCAGTTTCATATTGCTGACTAGAGTGTTAACCCTTCACAGCTCCGTGTTCTGCTCTTACTGTTCTTATTTATTTTGGAGAGCTAATGGTCCATGTTTAGTAATCATTCTACAGTTAAAGAATGAAGAGCTGCTCCATTCAGTATCGCAATTCCAATTTTTCCATTGTATGATTTATAATTCACATAGTTAACAGCCTTGTGCACCCTACAGTGAACATAGCTCTGCATAACTGTAAGTAGCCACAACACGGACCACAGGCTGGAGTTTAAAAATAGCTAAAGAGTAGCAATGCCACAGATTTGCAATAATAAACCTGACATTCAGACACTAAGTATTTGCTTGGATCCAGTTTCAGAGTTTTATTTTTAATGTTTTTAATTTGAAATCACATTTACCTGTCAGAACCATCTATAGCTCTTTGATAAAATGTAGGTCTAGTGATCAAGTCTAAGTGTGTGTTCACCATTCTTGAAACTGCTGATTGGAATCCAAGGGTGTCAGTTCTAGAGGAGTGTTTCTTTTTTAGATTGATATAAAAACAAATTAATCTTCTTTTTCTTTTAATATGGAGTATCTATCAAATGACAGAAGATTACATATCAATGGGATATGCCCATCCAAAAGTCTGGAGATTGTTTGGTGTATCTATTTCTGTACATCAGAATTCATGTTTTAATCAACTTCAAGATACAAGACAACGATAAAAGATGCTAAAATCTATCTGGTATTTCCAGGTCTGCTGTAATATCCTGAATAAGGAGTTAAATTTAGCATTAAACTCCCTCTTATCAACTCAGGGGTGGTAGGCAGGGGCTTTTTTCATCACTGTATAAACACAGTAAATACTTCCTCTGCACTTTGGTAGCAAATAGCTTTGTAGGCAGACTCAGTCCATGATCCAGTAAGTAATCCAATCTTAGAGTGGTAAAGACAGAGCACTCAATCTGTAGGTCAGGATACAACAAGAAAGGCTACAGTTTAGCAGGAGTCCACAAATGATGGAAGCTCTCCTGGACCACAAGCTATTTACATTGGCTGAAATTCATTGCAGTCTCAGGTATATTAAAACAAGGTAGAGATATTGTTTATCTGTGAGTAAATTGACTATCACAAGTAATTGGCATTCTACATTAGAAGCTTTTTATCATTATATTATTTCTGCAGCTTTGTGTCATCTCTTTAGCATGGTGGTTTAATGTGAAAAAGATCCATACATTTGGAATGGTTAGGTTGAATAGTACTCATATTTTTCTCTTAGTAGTTGCTTTCTCTTCCTCACCAAAGTCATAAAAAAACACAGGGACAGATTTTGCCACTATATTTATATTTTTATTCATACCTTGTATTTAAAAACTCTTATTAACCTTTTGCATTTCATTTGGCATATAACCCAGTAATGTGGGCTTTTGTTTTGTCCGTTGAGATTAGTAGATGCTGTAATAAATGCATCAAAAAGTAACTTCTTGAGGTACACAGCAGTAGTTCTTTTGGCTTCAAGTACCATAAAGGAGAATTTGATGTCATTATTCAATGCATTCACCATCACCTTTTAAAATTACCTTAATCTTAAAATACAATTTGTCGTCATGACAACCTGAAATGAAGCTATAAATGGAATTTTATATTAATTTAAATATATATATATATCTCCATGACTGACAAGATATTTGATGATTCCTTTAGTGAAGTATTGTTGATGGAGCCTCAAAGTAACTGAAAATTTTTCTTGCTCTTTTTGGAAGCAGAAAGAGAAAATACAGGTGTTATATTCAGCTACATCATATCAAAATGGTCATAGAGTGGTAAACAGCAAAAATAACAGCTCCTGAGTTCATGCTGCAGCTGGTAATAGCAGGGGCTATTATCCTTGTCCTTACTCTATGCACTTATTGCTTCTAGAATATAGTTTTTAAGTACTTAAAATGCCTTGATAATGAATTGAATTACGGAGTCAGAGGAAAGGTGTAGTGGGGATATACATCAATGAGGAAATCCAATGTAGTCTCATTTTAAATCATCCTTAGCAGTTACTAACTCACACTGGACTGACATGAGTTCCTTTGGCTAAACTATTTTCTGTATCCAAGAATATTACAAATATCACAAAAGATCCAGGAAAATAAATTAATAAGGTTCTATGCAGGAAACTGAGAGATAAATCTTTATTACTTTCACTCTAAATAAAGATGTATATTACAGAAACTCGCAGTTTGCAGAATCACATCTGTAGTTGTCTGAGAGAGCAAATAATCAGGTATCAGTTCTTATTAAACTTGGAGAAAAAGAATTGTTTTTACCAACAGGTGTAGTTGTTTATTCCTATCCATGATAACTATAGTGAAGAAGCTAAATATCACTGATTAATGTTTCAAATTGTAACACAAACTGTTGCGCTTCTAAACATTGATCTAATCAAGTGTCAAATCAATGACAGTCATGGCAGCCATACAAAGTAAATCATAGAATCATTAGAGATCAGAAGTGACATCATATGATCATCTAATCCAATCTCCCTGCCACAGCAGGATCACCTAGACCAAATCTCACAGGAACATGTCCAGGTTAGAGTATATAGAAAGTTCTTGCCTTTTTCATAGTTCAAACCCACAGAGCCAGCAATGAACCAATGACTCAGTTGCTCATTCACTCCTACTCTCCATGGTGGGATGTGGAGGAGAAAAAAACAACAAAAGACTCGATCATCAAGACAAAGGAGGATTCACTCATCAGTTGTGATCCTGGCAAAATCTAGACTTGATTTGGGGAAACAAAATCAATATAATTTAAACAACAAAGCCACCAGCAATTTAATAATTGAATCAAAGCAGGACAGTGATAAACTGAATCGTACAAAAACATCCTCACCCAACCCCTCCCTTCTTCCTAGGCTCAGCTGTGCTACCTCTTTCCCTGCAATAGCACAGAGGGGCAGGGAATGGAAACTGTGCTAAGTCCCAGTTAGCTCCATCTTGTTTCTGCTGCTCCCTTGTTCTCAAGGGAAAAACTTAACACAGTCCTCCCTTCCCACATTAGGCAGCATGCAGGGGCAGGACCCTGGGAATAAACACGTGTAGTCCTTATGAACATTTATAATCAGGACTGAAGTGCAAAACTTGATGTGGCCATATGGATGAGCCTGTGAAAATAAGGAAATTCTCACTTGCCTCTTTTAATACAAGATAGCTGTTGGGTAAGACAGAAGGAATTTTAAAAATGGTGAAAGGTGAAATATGTGAAAGTAAGAGACAAAGTAACTTTCAGAGTGAAAGGGTAGAGAAGGAGTTGTGGGTTATCCACATTTTAGTATTTTCCTGTGGAAAGGAGCTTACATCCAGTATTTCATCCTGGGCAGACTGAATAATTTTTACAGTCATTGGCATTAAATAATAATATAATAGTAGATATTGCAGTAAGTCCTGACTGAAAATTTCAATCTTCTATTTAGGATATAAATCTAAAGTAGCTTGCTTTCTTTTCTAACGCCTTAGGTCTAAATATATTATGTTTTCCATTGAGAGCATCTATAATTTAAATTATTTACTCTGTGCATAAAGAGTGTGCATTCTCCAAGTGTTCCTGCTTTTATTTCTCAAAGAAAGCCCTTGGAAAAAAACCCTAAAGTATACAATCATTCAAGACATGGGTACAGTCTCTGAAGTACTGCTTCACCTTAAAGCTCACAACATAGAAGCACATTTTGAAAGCAACAAAATGACTGCAGAGTATATGAACAATATTGAGACAGCAGCATAAGATCAGTCACTTTCCCCAGATCTTTAATATCAAACCAAAGCCAGAGTTTGACTGAGATTAATGTTACCACGAATAACAAGATACAAACATTTGTATTTTGACGTCATGACTAAATTGATGTATAAGAGTTATGTTTTATACCCACACTGTTTTAGAGCAGTATTTCCTTCTGATGGTCTTTTGCAGTCATTTTACTTGTGCCGCAGGAGTTTTGGGGTATGAAACTCACTAAGTTATGCAAATTATACAGATGCTACACATTACTCATTTCCAGTTATAAACTCACTAGTAATTGGGGTTAGGATAAGGGATCTGTAACTACAGGTCTAGTAAATACAATTATATAAATATTTATATATATTAAAAATTGTATTTGCTTTTGTTCATATAGCTGTTGATCTTTCCTTACTGTCTTTTCTCCTTGAAAATGGACATCTGCAGATTCTCGAGAGTTACCTGCAACACTCCCACAAGAGGATTATTCTTGTGTTGTTATTTATAAAGACTATACAAAATGCAGGTTTTTTTATTTCTCCCTTTATTTTGGATCCCTCTTGATATCTTATTTGAAAACAGTGTTCTCAGAATAAGTAGCTAAACATTTCAAAGCATTTCAGAAGAGTACTGAGTATATTAAAGCAAACAGAAGCAATAATGAAACTGTTAGAGCTTGCAGCAGCAGTGAATTACAACTCCTCTCCTGTTGCAGTTCTCAAATAGAATCCAGTCTGATGCAGAAAAACCTTCCCTTAACTGGGGACAGATTGACTCAAACATTAAGTTAAAAGAATTGTTAGAGCTAACTTTAAAGCCTCAGTCTTATGAGAAAAATATGTTCTCGTTTCCTCCTCAGTTTACACTACAATGTGAAAAGAAGCAGCTTGATTTCTAATACCTGATGTTTCAGTGGACTCTGATCAATCTTCTAAGTATTTTCTCATGTGTGTAACTGCTAGCTTTCAAGAGTTCATCTGCATTTAAGGAACTTCTGTTAACTGGGACATAACTGTGCATTACCTATTTCTCTCCTTACACTTCCCAAGAGATTGCTAGCTCACTGTATACACACTGTGTAGGGGATGTCTTTACTTGTTTTCTTCATCCCCTGTGGAATTGATACGTACAGAAAATCCTTTTCTCCTAAAACCTCGTGTAGCAAATCTCATAGAAATCTGTGAAAGCACTATAACATTTTTATGCAACTAGTGAACCTTCACTACGCATCAGATGCATTCTTTCTTGGATGAATTGTATTTTTTGTCTCATTTCTTTTCTGATGAAACACATGCAAATGTTTATCTTTTCACAATTTACTTTCTATTTCTTACATATATGATACATAAATCCGAGCAAAACTGTTACAAACTTTTCCCTTTCCTTGCACTAAACAGAGTTTGTAATTGGCTTTTTTTTAAAGTAGTATCTGAAACATTCATTTGAAGTGTACATGCAAATTTTGCTATTGAATATGAAAAGCAGAGATGTATGAAATGCACTGTATAACTAAATCCATTGCTAGCTGTCATGATTTTACACACTATTTCTCTCTCCTTAGAGATATGTCTTGGGTTATGGAATCAAAAAGATTGTATTCTATTTTCATCTGTTGAAAGCAGTTGAGAAGCTGTATGGTTTTGGTTTTTTTGTAACTCCAGGGGGATGGGGGAGTGAATGCCTTTATTAACCCAATTGTTAAAACCAGGTGGGGCAATGTTCCTTAAGTATCTTCTGCTGATGGACCATTAAGGCTCATATCATCCCATTGTGAGATGCTTCACCCAGTGGGGGGAGCTGACCGTTCCCACCTGCATAAACTGGGACTCAGGAAAACGAGGGGGGCTCGCTCTCTACAGGAGTTTCCTGTCTCCAANAGAAGGACTGCAGCCACCCCCCCCGACTAACAGTAAGGGTCCCTAGGACCTTCTTTGTTTGTTTGTTGTGTATACTGTTGGTATTTTAAATATTCTTAGTAAAGAATTATTGTTCCTTTTCCCAAATCTTTTGCCTGAAGGCCTTTAAATTGAAAGAATTTGGTATTTTGGTGGGAGGGGGTTAACAGCCTCCATTCCGAGGGAGACTCCAGCTTTCCCTAACCGATACCTGTCTTCCCAAACCGAGACAAGATAAAAGACTGAGGAGAATGTGATGGTAGAAAAACTTAGGACTTCAAATTTCTAATACTGTCAGTCACATTAGTTTCCTTCTATTTCATTGGTGAAAAACTTGATGTCACCTTGAATGTAATTAAGTTTCATGCAAATTGACAATGTATATGTGTAAATAAGATGCTTCAATAAAAAAACACAGAATTTATTCCCTATGCTCTAATACATTTCAGATTTGTTTGAGTACAGTATTCAGTTTTGAGTACTGTGTTGAGTTTGAGTTCTGGTCCCCTCATTACAGGAAAGATGTTGAGATGCTGGAGTGTGTGCAGAGGAGAGCTACTGAGCTCATGAGGGATTTAGAGAACAAGTCATATAAGGAAAGGCTGAGACAGCTGGGCAGGTTTAGTTTGAGAAGAGGAGGCTGAGGGGAGACCTCACTGCCCTCTAAAACTACTTGAAGAGAGGCTGTAGAGCAGTGGGTGTTTGGCCTCTTCTCCTTGGTGACTAGGGGCAATGGTCTGAAGTTGAGGTGGGGGGGGGTTAGATTAGATCATAGGAAGAAATTCTTTACAGAAGGAGGGGTGAGGCACTGGGACAGCCTTCCCAGAAAGGTGGTTGAGTCACTGTCCCTGGAGGTACTTAAGAGTTGTGTAGGCATGTTCCTTCGTGACAAGCTAGAGTAGCAGGCATGGAGAGGGTTGTGTTTTTCCATCAAACAGGTATTTAGGTATTTGTGGGTGTGGGTATGGTTGGATTCAGTGATCTAGTAGGTCCTTTCCAACCAGAGTTATTCTGTGATTCTGTATTTTTTCGTAATATCTGTGCACTTGACTGGGGTTTTTTTTAGGGAATCCTACATCTGGGAAGACTGCATAAATATACAGTTCTGGAGTATTTTTCAGATACCAAAGACATGATGAGGAAGGCTAAAAAGAGAGATCCTATATTTAGTTTTCTGGAATGAATATTCCATTCTATAAAGTGCAATGATGCTTTTGAAATTATAGTTTTAAACTGACTTTGATTGTGTCTTCAATTATGAATTCTAATTTCATTTAAAATTTCAGAGTCAAACTAGGCTCCTGATATTTTTAAATTAGAATATATAATATTTTAACTATGTTTCATATTTGTCAACTTTACACACAGTTGTAAACCATCAAAGAACTCAAAATTTGGGAGATGTTTTAAAGATAACTAACTTTGTGTCAGCAAGTTCACAGATTCCAGACATGCCAAACATGTTCCAAGCCCATAGCTTATGTTAAGAACCCATTTCCCGTTTGTTTTTCAATCACTCAAGCTTGCAGTCAGACAACTTAATCATTTCCAAATGTTTACTGACCAGGAATCTATAGTTCAAGTGATATTTAGAAGAGAGGATAACCAACTGTCTAGCTTGATTTGACTACGATTTATTAACTGCTTAAGGAGTTCATGAGTGGAAAGAACCTTTTTTATAGCTGATATAAAATATTAGTAAATAAATATTCTTGTGAATTTGTGTCAGTGAAAATTTTTGTTTTAGCTCTTTTGACTTCCTTTCTCTTGCCAGTTACAGTCTAACCAAATTAGCACAAAAATAATACTGACATTTTTAATTCATTGCATTTAGATTTGTACCTTTTTTTCTACCCTAAATGTAACATTGCAGTTACTGAAGTCAGCATTTTCAGTGCAAACACTGATGAACTCTTTAAAAGTGCTGCCAGGTGTTGCCAACCCCAGGTGTCAGCCTACTGGATAGTGAGATATAAATAATTCTTTATGGAAAAATTGCAATTTAACAAATTACCCATCTTAGGCAGAGCTATACTAGTGTCCTGTGATATGGTTTATTACCTAGTAGCTACATGAAAGCAATATGTAGCATATGTCCCTTCTTAGAAGGTATAAATCAGATTAAGGATAAGGACTATCTCATTACCAAAAGACTATTTCACAGGCATCCATGCAAAATAGAATTTAAATCATAGGATCATAGAATCATCAGGGATCAGAAGGGACCTTGAAATCCAATCCCCGTGCCGCAGCGGGACACCCTGACCAGGTCCAGGCAGGTTTAAAACATCTCCAGAAAAGGAGACTCCACACCAGTCCCCTCCAGAGTCCCATCACCCTCCCTGGGAAGAAGTTATAGAATCGGTCAGGTTGGAAGGGACCACAGGATCATCCAGTTCCAATCTTCCTATTTATTTCTATTTTTTAAAAGAGGAAAAAAATCTATTCATATTTACAAGCTATTTACAAAAAAATGGGATTCCTTGACTACAAGACTTTTAGATTCTCCAAACTTTCTGTATTGTTTCTTGTGGATTTTAAGGAGCATCAGGGTGAGAAACAATTCAGACTGGCAGCCGCACAAAGTTCACATGTAACAACAGTGCAGCAGAGGAAGCAAGAGAGAGGGAGAGAGAGTTTTACTTGTCTTCTCTTTTTGTCGTGAGTCAGTATTTCAGAACTCAGAAGTGTAGGAACTATTGCTGTCAGTTGAGGGACTGCAATTTTAATACAATAAATCACATTCAATAAGCTTTGAAACTCATTTTGAAAACTACAATCTTTATGAGTTTTAAGATTCTTCTATCTAGTACATAATTTATTTACCACAAGGTATCTATTTTTGCTTGAAGTTTAGAATATAATTCCAGTATTTGGATTTTTTTGCAAATAAGTCTAAAACTACCTCGATTGACACAGACCTGCTTTAGGTGTGATGCAAGAGCGCTCAGTTTGAGGAAAATAGCAGGTTTTCTATGTACTGTATGATATACAAATGTGAATTGTTCTCAGTAAGCATAATCTTGTAACAGAAATAGGCAAATAGGGAAGCCGAAGAGTTTTGAACTTTGTAGAAAGGTGATTCTGCATTTCAAATAATGAGTCAGTTAGTTGTGAAGCATCTGGCATAATATTCTACCATTAAATATTCAAATAGAATGAAATATCCTGCCTCAGAACTACTTTAATGGAACACATGCATGTGCACTGCCATCATGATGAGCTGTTTTTGTGATGTTCTGTGATATTAGTATTTTTTACAAACAGAATAAAGGAGTTACAGACATTAAAGAGTGTAAATGTGTTGGGCATGCAATATGCTTAAAATAAGGACTTCTTTAATGGGGCAAATATGAAATGGATGCTGGAATGAGTTCTAGCTCAGCATAATCTCAGTATTATTAGTATAAGTTATACTCACATGGCTGCAATAAGCAGCTTCAGGGCTATCAGGGCAAAGTAGATCCAGTATAAGTAGTTTCACCATAATAAGAAATTAAAATATTTACAAAGTATAAAGGTAGTCTCTAAAAATCATATTAGCAGAAATGCTGAAATAGAAATTTAGTGTTACACTCTGAATAAAATGCAATTAACGTGAATTGCACCCTTGTGTTGGCATACTTCACGTGAATCATATCTACTGTTTTTTGTGCGTGACTGAAATGCTACTGTATGTGCATGTTTAGGAGTTTTTGCCTTGGAAGATATTTAATCATGAATTCTATGATTCAGTGCTTCTTCTTTGCTATGTTTAGTTTTCTTCTATGGTGAGTGACACCATAGGCTGTTTTTCATTTAAATTGTCACCATTTGCCACTGTAAAATTCTTGAAGTCTTGTGATAATTACAGTTACACCTTAGGGTTAAGAACTGAACTTATAAATAATTTAAATGGGGCAAAAAAGTGATACCACCATTTGAAGACTGTAGTTTTGATGTCATTACTGCAGAATACCTATAAAAGATGTATGCATGTTGTTACAACATGAAGTTACTACAGGTGTGGTGGGGCTATGAACAGAAAGGTAGGGAGTTTGTAGTTTAAATTATATTTATAATTGTACAAGCCTTCCTTAAAGAAAACCCTTTATTTTCTTTATATATTTTCTTTCAGTCCTCAAAATATTCAATGCCTGTTGCAGTCTCCTATCTGAGAAATGCTAACATGGTTAATTTTACATTAATACATTGTCATGGACTATGTCAATAGTCTATCTCAGCTTCTGGATGGCTCACGAATAATGTCCTTGACTGATCTGGTTGGTCAGAGACAGCATCGACCAATTAATTTAATTAATGTGCTAATGGGCCAAAAGAAAATCAAAACAAGGAGAATTCAAAACCATGCATAAAAATTATAGGCAAAACCAAATACTGTCTCAATTTGGGGAAAAACAAGAAGACATATTTAATTTACACAACATAATAACCCCCACACAAAGACAGATAGAGATTATTTACTTGTGCTTACCTAACTGAGCTGAGCTGCTACCTCCAAGCCCTGAGAGAGAAGAAACCTGTAGTACTTGTTTTCTTTGTGGAAACACAGTGTCCATAGCCCAGTCAATAGCTTTTCTGTACTCAGAAACAACGGGACTTTCAAGGGTTAGATGTCTGTTTCATGTGCCTCCAGACCAGCCTTCCATCTCCAGTGTGTCAAATCCTGTAGGACATGAGCACAGGAAGACTGAGTCCATTTCAGCAGCCATCCATCAATCAGCCAACCATCATTATCTTTATGAAAGACCCAAAAAGGTCTTCTACACTGAAGAAATATTGAGCTTGAAACAAATAAATAAATCTAAAAAAACTCCAAAAAAGAAAATAAGTGTGTTTTTCGCCTCAACATGGCAAAATTATTTTCATCTAGGAATTTCAGTTCCAGAGATTTCTGGGAAATGCTTAATTTGGCTTTCCATATCTAATGTTTGCAAACCAACTGCATGGCTTGGTGAATGTTTTTCAGTAAGTATAATTCTAGATGTTAGCAGGGCAAAATTTTATGGTATAGATTTGAACTAGGTTTTTAACAGGTATGTTGTCTTTAAGGACTAAAATGTGCAGCAAGTAGTTAATAGAAAATATTTGGATTTAATACATTACTCAGCTTCAACATAAGATTTGAAACTTTACTAAAAATACATGATTTTTGATTATTCCAGTATGTCAGCTGTTTACATACAATCCAGTAAAATACATTATTAATCTACAGACTAGTTCTGAAAAAGGTTGATGACAGAGTGGAGAAGTGAAATATGCTTCCATATTTTCATATTTGAAGAAAATTCTACACTGTCTGGCTTGCAGACAGTTTGTCTCCTAAAACAACTCAGAGGCTGGGATATGTAATTTTGGATCCCTGACTAGCTTCTGTGGCCTGTTTCCAGGTAATATACTAGAACACCTACACACCACACAGGGAGACAAACAAAGTCAGGAAATGCTCTGCATGGGGAGGCATCTGAATTGTTATGCCCAAGAAGCATTTAGTCACTGCTGCCATGCAGAGTCTATAACTATAGTATCTTACTGAATATGCAGCTGTGCATATTCATTGAAAGAAAAAATTGTCATTATTTTATTTCAAAAAAAAACAAAGACAAATAGTCTATTGGTTTATATTTTTGTTATTTTTCAGTCATCCCAGCCTATCTCCAGCATGTGGGAAACCCAGATTCATATTCTTAATCTTAAGGTTAAAATTTCTATCTTTCAGCTCTGTAGATGTGCATAGTATCACTGTACTGAATACATGTACTTAAATTTAGTCTTGAAATAGCCAGTTAAGCAAAACATGGCAAATTTCTTTCATCTCTCTATCAGAGGGTTACATTATAAATTAGTTTCCAGAGGAGTTAGTTTATTATTAAATGCTTATATGGTGAACTTTATGAAGTACAATAAGAAATTTTACTTATCAGTCAGGTTAGCAGTACTGGCAGGAATGATAGGGCAATTAGCATTATATCTTGATTTAGAATGTGTCATGGACTTGACTTGCAGAAACTGAATTTTCATAACTGAGCAGACTATTGTATCTTTCTGGTGCAGGAAATAATATTTCTGCTCCAGCAGAACTAGTCAACACATATAATACCTGCAGTTGTAGTTATGACTGTTGCACAAACAGCTCAGAAATTACTTTGGTCATAGCTACTTGATATGCAAAGAGTTCCAGTAGTCTAGTACCAAGAGAGATACCTGTTTCATTTACATATGACTTCGAAAAAAAAATCATAAATTTAATTAGATTCATTCTTGCACGCAAAAAGAATATAAGATACAAATTCACAGATTAGCAACTCAGTTACTCCTGTCATCAATTGGTGTTATTGAAGATAGCATTATGAAGTAGACTCAGTAACACCTTCATCTCTGAAAAGCAGTTTCTTCATATATATTTGCAGCTCAAGCTTAGCAACATTGCTTTCAAATAAATAAAAGTCACTGAAACTTGAAATATGGTTTGTTTCTATAGCTGTGTAAGGTGTTATAAACTGTGCTGATTAATGTGTTGATTGTTTGACTTCTGTTTGTGTTCTTGTTAAATTCACACTAATTCTCTAATGAAATATGTTTATTTTGTCTGTATGCTGGTTTTACTTCCATCCTTTTCTTTCTGCTTTATGCATTCATTTCCTTAGAGGATTCATCTTTATCTTCTTTAGCTAGACAGCAAGAAGAGCTAAAATTAGGGGCATTGAAGCAAAGTCTATTCCATCTAGAAAATATCTTCCTTCAGGTAGGGATAGTCCATTCTGTTATAGATGGGTTTCACCCATTTCAGAAAAGCCCTGAAGAGAAGACCTTTTGGCCCAAAGCTTTACACACTGTGTATATTTAGGTTACAGAAATAAATAAGTTTAATATCTGTTTTTAATGAGCTATGGTCCTTCCCATCTTTCTTTAAATATACATAACTTTATAAACATGAATTTTTGAGACGTGCTTAACTAAATTTAAGGCTAGAAAGTTTGCCCATAGTACACATGCATTACTGGATGGCAAAGAGCCATGATCCTTTTGGTTTTTCAACTGGCTACTGCCATCCCAGTGGAGGTGCAGCAGGGTTTCCCAGACCAGCAACGACTTCTTCCTGATTTGTGCTGTGTGCAGTTCAGAGAGACAACTGCACTCCCCATGCTGTTGAAGGGCATCGTGAATTCACACCATTTCTTAGCTTAGGCTTTACTGCTGTGTCTCATCACTCATGTAGAATTCAAAACAGCTTTTATCCAAAATTTGGCATGACAAAACACTGCTTACTATACCCACTTCTTATAATACAGAATTTCAGAGCATTCAGTATATCAGCAGCACTTAAAGTAACCTTTCTAATCTTAGACTGCTGTTTGTAGACAGACATTACACAGTGTAGGTTGTGATAAGGCAATACTTCATCATGGAGTTAAATGGGAATATCTCAGCTGCCGTAAAAATGTCGATATCCTGATGTGACATTCACAGGGTAGTGTCCTGCTTGAAATATTAAGCAGCTGTCTGCACTGTCAGTGACGCTGTTTAAAATATGTAGTATTTGTAGGAACTTTTAAACAAAGAATTAAATTATTATCATGAACCTTATTTAGACATTTTATGTTTGCAGAATGAAGTTGTGTAGGTATATTTTGAAATTCTTTCTGAAAATTCTGGTATTGTAAATTTATTTTATATATATCTAAATCGATAGATATATATGTATATATATATCAAAATGATACCTGATGTCAAAATGTTATGTCACCCATTATTTATTGACAAATCTTAGTAATATAAAGTCATACAATGGTAGTCTATTTTGACTTTTCTTGCCATTGATATTTAGAGTATATCTGTCGAGTATGTTATTGAGTATTACTTTTTGGTGTTCTGCAAGTGATAGTATGATTTAACTTGTTCAGAATGAAATCGTTCCTTACAATACAACAGCAGATATGTTGCCTTCCCTATGGAGAAAAAATGTATATTATGTTTTCCCATTCTGATTCATATCAAAGCTTTTTTCAATGCATTTTGCTTTAACTTCTATTGTAAGAGCTTGCAGACATGCTTGTAATACATTTTTGCCCTAATTTGAGACAGCCCAAATAACTCCTATCAATAAAGAGCACCGGCTTGGCATGGACCACAGAATATTGTGGGAAAAGATGCATGTTTTTTTTCAAATGTACATCTAAAAAAGAAAAGAACAAATGCTTTATCTTTGGACTGCAAAAAGAGACTAACTTTACCGTTCTACAGTACTGAAATTAGCTGAATTGAATAAAAAGCTTTAACAAGCTTCACAATTCTTAAGATCTAAGAACTCTAATATTTCCACTTCAAAACCATAGGCCTGTAGCACTTCATAGAAAGGGAGAGTTTGCTAGCTGTTGGCAACAGAAGTCTTCTGCAAGCTACAGCCAGTCAGCAGAGGACAATTTATACAGACAGGCATTGTGCATAAGCCTAGTGCCATTGAAGGCAGTAGCAAAACACTGTTGTGCCGTTGCGGTGATCAACATAGGGCCCAGCACGATTCACAGAACTGGTTGCTGAGCAATTATCTATTTTGATCATTTTTTCTGGTTCGTAAAATGAGAATGTGTGAAGAGATGGTAATACCCTGCACATGAACTGCAACAAATCAAAACCATGTTTGACCATGCTAGAATATCAGATCATGTTAATTTTTTTTGAGACATTACCATCAAACAACTTTATTAGTTTCAAATTCAAATACTTTTTTTCAGCACAAACAGAAATGTTCCCAATAGAGGATTTTTTTATAGGTAAGTGCAAATGTTACTATGGGCAACAATAATGCATCAGGCTGTATAACCATTACAGATAGAGGTCCTCAACATCTTATCAAAATAATATATTTAAAGTCAATGTAGAAATATTTTGTATAATCAGGCTTAAATAAAAAACACACAGTTGTATTATCTTTAATCTTTAACTAATATTTTAACTTCTAGTTAAGATTGGAATATTAATACTCCCAATGTATATGTATATATTTACTGCTAAAGCATCCAAACACTATTCTAAGTTTTTAGCCAAAATAATTATTAATGGATAAAAATCAAGCTGAGATGTGCGTTTAGATATGCATGTGGTTGTTCATGCTGGTTTGGTAGCTTAATACACTTGGTGTGTATTCAGTTTGCAGTTGCTGGAAAAAGGAACCCTGAGAAAACTTTGAGACTAACTTAGAAGTATGCAGTTCTTAAACAGTATCAAGATGGACTTCCTATAGCTTTGTCTCCCCTAATGCCCTGGCCCTAAGCAAGAGCTTGGTTTGACGGGGATTTTCGTACAAAGGTGCTCTTTGGGAGAATACAGAAGTCCAAGCCAGGATATATAGAATGAGTAAAGGTCTGGTGATGCCAAACTAGATTTAATTAATGTACGGGTTTTGTTCAAAGTGCCAGACCTGGTAGCCTAGAAGAATAACTGCCTTTAGCCATTAATACGAACATTCATATTACAAAACTGTTTCAAAGCAATAATAATTGTGTATATGAAGCTACTCCTATCTGTCTATAAAGGGCCTAATCCACTTGGTCTTCCTGGTTAGGTGGCCTGTAGCACACCCCTGCTATGTCAACTGCTCTCCTTTTTACTTTGATGCATAAGATCTCAGTAGTTTCTACTTCCATTCCCTAGTTGGGGTCTCATGCACTCCAGCTGTTCGTTGACATAGAGGGCAACACCCCCTCATCTCCCTTGCCTGTCTTCCGTAAAGGGCTGATACCCTTCATTCCAACTTTCGAGTCATAGGAGCCATTCCACTATGTCTCTGTGATGCCAGTGAGGTCACAGCCCTGCAGGCAGACAGGTATATCTCTAACTTTTATTGCCCATGCTGTGTGCATTGGCATAGAGGCTTTTGATTCGAGCTCTCAATGAAGCATCTGGAATTCCCTTGTGATATTTCTGCTGCACTTCTTTTTCTGTTTGTATGACTTCAGAAGTCCTCTGGTTCCTCTCCATAAGTCTCATTTATGAGATCCCAGATCTTTCCTGTTTATTCCTCACATTGAGCAGCCAGTGTTGATGCAGCCCAGCTGTGCCTCCAGCCTCACTCCCAACAATGGTATATAACCCACAGGCACATCTCCAGTGAGCCCAGCTGTATCCTCTACCATATTCAGGCTTATCAAGGCAATACACACTACGAATGCAAACCACATAATTATGTGACAAGTATTTTCAGGTAAAAAGTTAAATGTGTAATTAACTCTGTTCTTTGTGATTCATTTTAGATTTAAACGTGTTATACATTGCACGTTGGTTAGTACATCTAAGTTTAAGATCTGATTTTCTATTGCTTTTTCAGTAATCCATTGCTTGTGAAAACATTTCTTCTATGTCAACTAGAATTAGGGAGACAGATATCGTCAGGCTAGTTTATTTACTTCTGCAAAACCTAAAAAGATGTAGAGTAACATGGTCTGTGTAAGGAGGAAAACCAGAACAAACATGATTGCATAAGTCTTTTTCCAAGAGAAAGGAAGCCAGTTGCTTTGCTACCTGGTATATTATCTACTGGGACACAGCAGCCATCTGTGTGTACACTCTTACACAGAATTAATACAAGGAATGAAAGGTATTTTGCTGTACCTTAGTTGTCATCTAAATTGACTACATTTACTTGTCATCTGCTATGCATACAGTTTCCACAGCTCAGTTCATCTGTCATGTGTTGTTAAAAGAGGAAATTATTTACTCGCTTAAGGCTTTACACTAATGTAGACCTGTGTAAGAAAAGTTGAATCTACACAGGATAGATGTAATTACAAAATAATGTAAAGGTTTTGAATTCTTAGAATAAAGCAGATGGTTTTGAGGCTGAGGTAGCATTTAAAAATTGAACAAGAATGTGGGCACAGATTAATAAAGGAATTATCCTGTAGACTACCTGTAGAAGTGTGTCCTGCAGTTGATATTCATTACATGTCAATAATTCCATTGTTATTTCAAAAAATGTTTGTAGAGAAGAGGAAGAGTGCTGTTTGATATTAATGTGTCTTTGCAGTGTAAGTAGTATGTGTACTGCAGGAGAGGCTCCCTCCTCATTGTTGGAAGAAAAAAGAATTTAAATTGTATTTAAATTAGAGATCACTTAAAACTTTCTTAAAGTAAAACTTCTTAAAGTACATTGCTACAAGAGTAAATGCAACATATTCACAAATTAGAAGACATGATCAAAGTTATCATTTACTTCTTAGGGTATATGTACCTGGCCACTGACTTCCAGACTTCTGTGGCAGCACCACAGCTTCTTGTTCTGATTTTTACAAGTCAATTTAGCATTTGAGAATACATACACAAACATAAAGAAGAATGACCTTCTTTAGTTTTTTCGCCACCAAATACATGAGTATTGTCAAAGCACACTCAAAGGAATATACCTGTTACTTTTTGCCTTGCTGGAGAAGACACATATCAGTGTATCCTATGGCAATCAAACACAGACCTTTGCCCATGCTGTAAATTTCAACTAACCTATATATTCGGATCTTTTCATCAGACCCTAGGAAGCTCAACTTAGTAAACAATGTCATTGGGAAAGGGAAAAAAATGAACTAGAATCAAAAGACAAAAACATTTCTGGCTTTCAAATATCTCAAAACCAATTATGTAGACAAGTCCAAAATAAATCTAGCTTTGAAAATAAATAAAATATGCTGAAAAAGTTTTCTTTGCTGACACAGTGGCTGGATAGTGTTGCATTTTGCATTCTCAAATGAGATCAATGTATACAGTTATACTCAGGAAATTACTTGATTGGCTTGTGCAAATAAATTTAATATATTTGATATACAAGTATTTTTGAAATTATGCCATTATTGTGATTTTTTTTTTTCTTTCCAGCTATTTAAACAGCTATTTTGAGAGGGATAACAGAAATTCCTGTCTAAATTATCTGTATTATTGGGTTTTTTATGCTTTCAAGATCCTATGTAGTGCCTTTTGAACTTTGTTAAGTGAGTTTTCATTGCAGGTGGCAGTTATATTCAGAATGTTATGAACAGTACAGTCTAACACCTGAAATTGGGAAATTAGAAATGCAAGTCATGAAATCATAGAATGTTTTTGGTTGTTAAAGAATCTAGTCCAGCACCCTACAATGAGCAGGAACATCTTCAACTACATTGACTTGGCCAGATCCCTGTTGACCTGAGCTCAGATGTTGCCAGGGATGGGGCCTATGTCACTGCTGTGGGCAACACGTTCCAGTGTTTCGCCACTCTCATTGTGGAAAATGTCTTCATTATAATTAATCTAAATCTACCTCTGTCATCTTTATAATAAGACTTGTTTAACTGCTGAAAATTTGCAATAGGATCACCCCAGAGCCTTGTCTTCTCATGACTGAACAACCCCAATACTCTCTGACTGTCCTCATAGCAAAGGCACTCCATCCATCTGATCATTTTTGTGGCTTCCTCTGGACCCCCTCCAACAAGTTCATGTCTCCTGACTCCACAGTACTGCAAGTGGAGTCTCTCCAGAGCAGATTGTAGTGGCAAAATCACCTCTATCAACCTGCTGGCCATGCTTCTTTTGATGCAGCCTAGGATACAGTTGGCCTTCTGGACTGTAAGTGCACATTGTTGGCTCATGTGCAACCTTTCATCCACCAGCACTCCCAGGTCCTGCTGTACAGGGCTACTTTTGGACTTTTAATTCTCCAGCCAGTATTGATCCAAAGATTGCTCCAACACAGGTGCAGAACTACTTGACCTTATTGACCCTCACAAGGTTCAGAAGAACCCATATCCTGAGCTTTTTCCAGGCCACTTAGGCATGTCAACCATACCACTCATCTTGGTAATGTCATTAATGAAGATATTAAACAACACTGGTTCCAGTATGAACTGGTAAGACACTACTTGTCAACAAACTCCATCTGGACATCAAGCCATTGATGACACGTGCAGTGTCCCTGTACTCTTCCCAGAATACATGTCCCTGCTTCCATTGCTTATGGAGTTCCTTCTTGCCTTTTAGTTTGACTAGCAGGTCTCAACTCAGCCACGCTGGTCTTTTCCCTTCCTTGCCTGATTTCTTACACTAGAGATCAAGAGCTACTGCACTCTAAGAAAAACATCCTTAAATATCTGCTATCTCTGTTCTGCAAACTTGTCCCTGAAGACCATTTCCTAGGGGGGTCTGATTCCAGGTTGTTGCAGAGCTTGAAGTTTGCTTTCCTAAACTCAAGGTCTTGACTGTACTCCTCATCTGACCCATATTCCTCAGGACTGTAAATTCCACCAGTGTGTGATCACTGCAGCCCAGTCTGCCTCCAACCTTGATATCACTGATAAGCTTATTTGCATTGGTCCAGTATTATGTTTTAAAGGTGTTTGGAATCAAAGATCAATTTATATACTGGTACTTCAACATCCTCCATATTATTCTCAATATTGTTTTGCACATATTTATACATCATGTATATTTCTCTGGCTGATTCTGCCTAATGAATTAAGATAATGATGAAATCCTTATAGTCTTTCCTGGTAATTTAAAACACTTGAAATTGTTTAGATAGTTTATTTTCCTTTGAATTCTAAATTAATCAAAATATTAATCAAATAGTATTTGGCATTAACCTCAAAATGCACCTTATTTTTTTGTGTCCATAGTTCTTTATGGTATGCTTTTCTCTAATAATTAACACTTAGAAGAAACAGGGATTAAGAACAGTTCTTTATAACTTTCTAGTTTTGCCTTTTGACTTTATAATTTATGACCACTTGAAATCCATTTTTCTCAAAGACTGTATATTCAGTACCCTTTATTTTTCCAATGGTAGCATGTGAGGGGTGGGTGTCAGGAGGATGAAGCCAGGTCATCTGGTGATAGGGCAAGGGTCAATGGCTGCAAGCTGGAAGATAGGAGGTTCCATATAAATATCAGAAGGAACTTTTTCCCAGTGAGGGTAACGGAGCTTTGGAACAGGCTGCCCAGGGGAGTTGTGGAGTCTCCTTCTCTAGAGACGTTCAAGACCTGCCTGGATGTGTTCCTGTGGTACTTGGTCTAGGTAATCCTGCTGTGGCAGGGAGATTGCACTAGATGATCTTTCGAGGTCTCTTCCAATCCCTAATGATTCTATGATTTAGGTATAATTCACATTCTTTATTTATTGCAAGCACTCTGTTTCCATTCTACTTAAAACTAAAGCCACCTCCTCTGCATTAATAAGAAATGGAGAGAGCAAAATTGCCACCAGCTGCTCTGATGAAACATACAAAACGGACTATGATCTTGAAATCCATCTTATTTATATGGTGGCTCTGCTAAAAGAATCTGGGAAACCTCAGCAATTGAGGATTGTTTGCCTGGTGTACCCTCAGTGACTTGTTTAATGATTTTATAAAAACAAATAAACCCCAACCTGCTGTTAGCCTCATTAAAACCAGCTAAATGCTACTCTGATGTTCTTCAGAAAAAAAATCAATACTACATCTCACAGAATGCACAATCTTGAATAGAAATTAAATAATTACTTTTTCATATTTACTATTTAAAATAATAAGGATTACTATATTTTATTTGACGATTCTGCAATAGAAAAAATACATTTAAAATATGTTTAAAAATACTTTGAAAATAGATAATACTGGTTTTGTCAATGGAAACTACTGTTTTATTGAAGCAAACATTGGATGTGACAATGTTCTTACTAGAACCTGGTGAGAAAAAAGAAAGTAATTTGACTAAATCAAATGGGTGTGTGCAACAGATCAATATGGACAGCATCCTTGATGTGTTTTCTTTTGAAATTGCACAATTTTGGTGTGTTTATTTGCATTTTGTTTCATATTGTGAGATATATGCAACTCAGAGACAATTAGTAATAGAGAAACATTAAGTACCAGAAATTAATCTCCTCAGTGGTTCCTGAATTATATTTTTTTAGCCTGGAGGGTTAATTTTATGGCTTTATAGTAATCATTATTTATCATCTCTTGGTTTACGGGAAAGAATTAGAGTTATTAGCTATTAAATTATCCATGAAAATTTGACACTATACTAGACCAAACAAACCCTGGGGCTTGCTGATTTTCCCAGTGTGAAACATCTGTGACTTCAGCTAGAGAGAACTTAACATTGTCTAATTAGATTTCTAAGATGTATAAGGCTCAAACACACTGTTATTAGACATCTGAAAATTGGAGCAAAAGTTGGAACTTGCATTTAGTGAAGATTATTTTAAAACATTTTTAACAGCTCTGTGTGTTGCTAAATACTACTAGGTTGTAATTTGTGAAGATTACCAGATAATGTATAATATTTTATAACAACAGGACTTCAGGAAAAATGTGTTCCCTACAACTGTAGTAAGATGCAGCTTTCACCATCAGTATTTAAAATATTTTATTGAAAACACCTCACTAATTATACGTTTATTTTTATATTATAAATGAAATATCATTTCTATTTTCTCATACTATCTGGTAAGGCAAAATCTCAAATTAGCCTATTTTCTGTTCTGCAGTATTATCACCCATAGAAAGCGAGTGAAATCATTACTCAACAGTATAGATGTGGTTTCGAATTAGCTCTGATCACAAGTCTGACAAGACAGTGAATTAGCCACCGTACTGTATCTTTCTTTCTGGTTAATATCTCTCTTTAACATGGTAATTAGATATTTCAATGCAACTTCTACTATTGGATCTTAAAATGCTTCAGAAATTTAAACCTGATAAAATAAAAATAGCATTATAGCATAATTGTTAATGCTTAATTAAACGAAAAACAAGAAAGCATTATATATGCAAGTAGCTCCAAAGATAGGGGCAAGGTGACATATTATTTACTCCTCCACATTTAGTTAGTTACTTTTGCATTTAAATTACAGTAATTTTAATTGGAGGATCTCTTTTTTGTTAAATGCACAAAAAAATGAATGCTGCTCAGCTTATAAGCAGCTTTGCAATATTTTGTCTTTCCCTCATTGTTCATCACATTGCCTCATATATGATTTACTGTTGTCTATTTAGTTCCTGGTCTAAAGAAGAAATGATTCATTTTCTCAATAGTTCTTCGGTGGTGCACATCACTATATTATCTGAGTTTTTCACAAACACTAATTAATCTTTGTAACATCCTTGTGGGTGAGGGGTGAAATTAACTGCAATTTGTAGCAAGGAAAACAGAATTACTGAGATCGTAAGGTCACAGATCTCCATAATCTGTGTAACATTTAATATGTTGTTTCTTAAAGTCCTAAGGCTTTATTCACAGAAAATTTCTACCCATTTCCATTTCATTTGTAAGAAAGAAGCATTTCAGCTAATGGGACCACATCACTAAATCAGGTAATAATGTAAAAAAAACCAGACTGTAATATTAATTAAGCATGAAAAATTGACTTTCCTCAATTACTGAAAGCACAGGAAGAAAAACTGTTTCCATAGGGCAAAACTGAACAGTGTGAGCCAAGAAGCCATACTTTTTTCTTTCTTACAGACTGTATTTTATTTAATATATAGTTTCCATTTCTATAACGAATCAGACAGAGGCCCTACAGTGAACAGTCTCTTTCATTACTGATCTCTGATTCCATGTGACATATGTTCAGTGTCCTGGAATAGCTGGAGTGTTTAAGAAATAATGTATGTGGTATTGTATTTAAGGAGTTAGGTTATAATCTGTCTGAGCAACGTTGGTTAATTAATTTTGGTGGGGCACTCACTGCTTCAGCTTGACTGCTACACTCTGTGACTTCATTAATATTTTTTCACTTCTGCCTTCTTTATGCGCGCCCCTTGATTTGGAAAAAAACTCAACAAACTAAACAACACCAAAGAATACCAACAATATTTTCTTCTGAAACAAGGTATTTAATCAATGGGCTGGTAAACTCAAGGTTCAAAAACTGCTAGTGTTGTAAATTATAAGTATTGTGCTCCTCCCTCAGCAGGAGAGGTGGGAGACTGTCACAGGACTGTTGTTAGCCTGGCTACAGCATTTCCCACTCTTTGTGGGACTGTGTTTGCTCTTGTTTGTCTGTGGAAGGATTTTGCAGCCCAGACAACCTACCTATAGACAGGTTCACTTGGAGAACCTTAGCAATAAGTTGTCTGCTGCATTTTAAATCCTTTATCCAATGCTTAGAGTTCCTAATTTAATTAATCATATTTTATCATAGGCACAATGTCTTATTTGTACCTTGTTTTTCTCTAGAAACATTTTTAAAGCTTTATGACTACATATTCCCTGGAATTGTAGCTTAAGTAAATGCCTTGCTATGTAGCAATAACAGAATAAATTATGCTATTAAATCCTGAAGGGATTGATGGACTGTCTTGTTAAAGGAAATTGTCGTGTAATTTTAATAACAGGTGGTAACTTCAGGTTTGCTTACTCTTACATTAATTAATACTGAAAAAAATACAGAAGTTATACAACTTTGCGGGTGCTCTACAGTGGGATTCTCATGTTGAGTCTCAACAAGGAATAGGCTTAATCAGATCTCATTTTAAAATGTAGCCCCACTGCTTAAAATATCAATGTTATTTGCTTATAATATGGTAATTTTTTTTCCAAAGAGCACATATAGATAATATGTAATTCAGACCTTGTGTACTTAACTGTATTCTTTGTCTATTACTTTGAGCTACCAAAGATCCTGTTCTATGAGTTCAGCTGTGTACAGGGTAAATTCAATCTGACAGTGGCCTTTGACATTTGGGTCACATCTGAAATGCACAGGTGTCTTTCCTGACCATTTAGAGATTACCTGAGAGTGCATAACACTCAGACCTGTGTATTCAATTGAGAATTCAGTTTCCAACTGTATTTCTAAGCTTGCAAGTAGGAACTATCAAATATATTGCATCTCATCTGAGAAGCTTCCAGGTTCTAACAACATCCAGTTTACAGAATTTCTTGAGATTTATAAGGCTTGACAGTAAGAGATCCTAATCTGACTATTTGAATGCTACTCATAGTGGTCCATGATTATGTTTTTTGTATGCTAACTTTTGCTATCTCTTTGTAGGCAATATATATATACACACACACACACACACACAAACTGCAAAAGTATTTCATTGTTCTGCCTTTTTTAATGTAGTATTAAATTTCAAAATCCTGCTGTGAGTCCAACAGGCATGTGGGAGTCTACTCTAGGAAGGGGATTTTGATTTGAAGGTCTTTTTCTATTATTCATAACAATTCAACAAGAGAAATGCTGGAGCTGTTTCCTGTTGCACTTTTCTGCTCACTCCTGCTATATCTACTTCAGAGCAGAAAATTAAAAAAACAGAGTAACTGCGTTGCTTGTGTGCATGCTTGCCTCACTCTCTCATTTGCCTTCAGATTTCTGATGTATTAGTAAACATCAGAACGTATCTGATTATGTATTATTATGTATTATTGTACATCCATGCTGCTGTCTGGTTTACCAAATTTTTTATCAATTTTCTATGTAAAATCTTTCAATATTCTATGTAAAATTATGCCATTATGCTGTAGTTGAAGGTCCTGAAGTGACAACGCAACATTTACATTGCATATAATTCTTAAACTGATTCATTCAAACAAACAGATTATGGTCTCTACTTGCCGAAGTATGAATCGACATAATAATGCAAAACAATATGGTTTCTAAACTTCACATTAAAATAACTATTATTGAACACCTGTTGTGCATGATTCCAACAAAATAATTGAGACATTATATGAAGTTAATCAGTGTAGCCCATTGCCCTTGATGCCTGTATCCTTTGAGGACCTGTTAGTTAAACCATTCATTTTTAAATTGCTAATCAAATTTGTTTTTTAAGAGTAACTGATGTTCTGTTTTGATTAGAATTGCTAAATTATTAGCATCTTGATGCTGCCACCTTCAGGCACAGAGGAAGGAAATAGGAAGCAAAACAATATCTTTAGTTCGAACTAAAGCTGAACTTCTGCTATGTATACTAGGGACTCACACCCCCCTGCACCCACTCCCCAACCCTCTTCATTACTACAATATCTTTAGTTTCCTAGCTTATCTGTTTACACAGTGTTCTGAGGAATCATGTCTTCAGGCATATCCTTAAGAAAAGAAGTTACAGAGAAGCTTTTGATAACAGAAGGACACAGCATCTTTTTATATGTAATGAAACTATTCCTGGACTCTGCAGCTTGTGCACGTCTGGTTATAAAATTTCCAGTAGCAAAAAAAGAAATGGAAAAGTTTACAGAAAATAGAATCAAGATTTTACAGGTTCAGATATTGTCTGTTTTATTATTCAGAAACACATAGGAACAGATGCTCCCTTAGGTAAGACCAAAAGTCAATATTTTCAAGTATTCTGTCTCTAGCAGTAACCAATAACTGTTGTGTAGTGAAGAGGGCAACAACATGATACTGCCCTAGAAAACAGTACTGTTCTAAAGTGTTTGAGATTCAGGTGCATGAATGCTTAACTTGAATGAATTTATCTTCCATAGATTCACATAATTGCTTCCAAGATAATAGAAACTTTTCACCTTTTTAGTTGCTTGTGCTTTTCTAGCTGGTTCTCTACCTTGGCTCATCCTTGTCACCCCTCTGCTTCTTTACTGTCAAAGTATGTCTCCTTGGAAGTGGAAGGAACATGAGTGACATTTGTGTGAACTTATGTGAAAGCATAATGATATTCTTTATTTCTTTCCTAATAATTTCTAACTTATTATTTCTTTCTACTAAATATTGAAAAGTGTACAAACAAAAATCTCATTCTGCACAATCCATATTCAGTTGATAGCCCATTTTTGGTTTGGGTTTTTTCCTCTTATTAGGAAAGTTTCATAGTATTTCTCTGCACATAATTGGCTGTGTCAATTAATTGTTTCAGTTACTCAGTGTTGTAAGGCTCTTAGTATACAGCACTTCTTATTCTGACCATGTGTAGCTTAATACCGTCAGAGGCTTGTCACCTCAGTAGTCTCTTCCTGGATCACTCGTAGTCTGAATCTCTTGAATAGCATAGATATTATTCCTGACTATTGTGCAACTTGATTAGTAATCCTCTTCCATGTGATAATTCAGCATTGCTCCATACTCTCTTGCCATACGTTCATCAAATTACTGACATGTGTAAGGCACTTTGGTCTAACAACAGCCTGATTTTTGTAGTGAAGTGTAGTTGATGGAACTTACCATATATTATATGCAAGCCAAAATATAGCAGACTGAATGAATATCATGTCATTTTTATTCTGCCAGTAGAATAAGCATATGTGTAATTGAAAGACCCAAGTTCTGCTCCCAGTGGTGGCAGCCAGTGGAGGAGCCAAGTTTAATCAAACAATTGTTAGTTCAAGCCCTGGTGGCATGCTGAGGTAAATGCATCCAGCAGGGCAGGCGTATATGTAGCTGTAAGAGTTGTGAGTTCAGCTCCTCTGTGTGGTGTGCTGGAGTGGTGCACATGTCAGTAAGCAAGCAGACTTGTGCATTCCTCAGGGTTGTGAACTCAAGCTCCAGTATATGCTAAGCATCTGGTGCCAGTATTTTGTGCTGTTTTTTACTTGTTAGTCTCAGGGTGAAAAGCAAAGCCCAGAAACTTATTATAAAGATAAGGAGTTTATTAATAGAAAAAGTAAAGACAGGGTTTTAAAAGATAGGAAAAATATGGACCAGTTCTTTTTCGTCCCCTGCCTGCCACTTTTCATCCTTCCTTCTCCTGGTATGGGTGAAACCCACCACACTGTGCTCCCAACACTGTGAAAACCCAATCCCACTCTATTGAGAGAGAGAAAAGGAGGAAAACTCTAAATAGATACATAAAATTAACCATTTACCACTCATCCAAACCCACCATGAAGCTTGGAGAGAGAGTCTACTGTGCAGCCAGCCACAGAAAACTCCAAAAAGATGGTGACTATGGAAGCTCGGAAGCAACACAGTTGCGAATTCCACAAATTCCCCTGCCAAATAGGATTATGGGAAGGGATATCCGGCTGTCTCATTTCTATGGAAACGGCATCCGTCTTACAAGCAGAAGATCCTTGGTTTGAATCCCACCTGGTTAAAATTTAAACAACCACATCCAGTTAATCTGTGAGGCATGTCTTGATTCTCAAAAGCTCTTGTCTGTTACATTTCATTTCTCTGGGTGTCCGATATTGCTTTTCTTCCTAGTAAATTGCACTAATTAATTTTTTACAGATCTCAGCTTAATGGACTGCCGTTTTCTAAATCTTACTTAAATCTCTCCTAAAAATTCACACCAGGTTAAATATTCTCATAACTTCTGGTATGGAGTGTGTTAAGTGAGAGTTTACACAGTATCATTAGTAGTTAAGATCTGTTACCCTTGAGTTTCTTGAAAACTTTTGGATAATTATGGTCAGGTGTTAGTGCTTTGTTTCTACTGATTTTATCCATTTATTCCGTGACCTCTTCTACTGACTCTTAGTTTGACCTTTCTACCTTCTAAGTCCTGTATAAAAGGGGTTGCAGTATGGGCAGCTCCCTAGACTACAGGTCACTACAGATGCTAAAAATTCACTTGGCTGTTTGTGTTTCTTTTATATGTTGAGCCTTTGATGACCTTAAAAGCTCTGTGATGAGCTTCCAGCTTCTGAGGTGCTTTAAAAAGTACGTATTACTAGGTTTTGTGCTTTGAAATGTATCCCCAAAACTTTTTAATGGCCTTTCTTATTTGCACTTCCTCACTTAAAGTGTCAGAGAGTACAGTCATCCATGGTTTTCTCACTGAGACACTCAAAAGCCTTATTTTCTCTTTTCATTTATGATTGCCATTTTTATCCTCACTTTTTGGCCACACAGGTTTCTTGTTGGACTTTCTTAATTTCTTTGTGATTCTGTTGCATTTGTTCTGAGTCTTAAGACTTATTCTTACACATTTCCTGGAGCATTTTTAAATATTCAACTTACATTTTTTCCTTTTTCTGAACAAGTCGTCACACTGTACTATAGTACCCTGCCTGGAAATAAAGTAAAACCATAATTTTTGTTGTTGTTGTTATTATTTATTTCTTTTGTCCTTCAGCTATATATTGTATGTGTGTGCACTATGGTTACTGATACAGAGCATTTGTTCAAAACTAACATCCTACTCTCTCTTCCCTATACACTATGCATCCTAGTATTAATGTCCCATCAACAGTCGTCTTCCCCTATAGCTTCTGATCTGATTATTATGTTAATAACTTTATTTAAGAACATGCATGCTCATTTCACTTCATTCTCATTTCATCATTGTATTTCTTACTTCACATACATTATTGCTTCACTGTCTTCTGTTTGACTGTCAGTGTATTCTGACAATTGTCTGTGACTTCTTGCTTGAGTATTTCCAACTTCTATTTTTCATTAGGAAATACAGGATATTATGACTCTGATTATTGGGTACATGGTGAGTATGTGTTGGTTGAAAGCATTCTAAAATGTCTATTGGTGTACATAAATTTTAGCTATAAAAGTTTTGCATGAAAATCCAGCAACTTGGATTTAATATTAATTATAGGGAATTCTGACCTTCCTGCATAAGCTCCCTCCTTTCCAGAAATGTGTCCTATTTCTGATAATCTGTGTTTCTGATAATGATTTTGTCACTATGGAAATCAAACATATATTATAACTTTCTCTTGATAATTTTTCTGTCTTGTTTTCTGCATCCTGGGAGCAGTTTCAAGAATACTGCCACGGAGCCTGTCTTTTCAATTTCTTACGCAGCCTGCCCCAGTTCTGCTTCTTTAGCTTCTGGTTTACCTTTTCCTGTAATGCAGGACCATGGTCATATATACCTAGTCAGGCACTTTGTGTAGCGCTCTTGTTTTGTACTCACAGTCATGTTACTGTGCATTTCTCTGTGGGATTACAAACCAAACTATATGTCTAAAAGCAGAATTATTCACTGTTGCAACCAGCCTCCTCCTTTCACGTGGGTTCCCTAGCTCAACAGGTATATCTTTCTTAAAAAGGGAACACATGATCATCTTTTGAGGAGACCCTGCTACCATTCCCCATTCCACCAGATTCTGTATTTCCATGTCAAAAGACAAGGATTTATAATTTGGAAATAGGACTTTTCAACAGTACTTTGGAAAAAATCCCTTTATTCCTAGTATTGTGTCTAGATTTATTTTGCTTGATGTAAGAGAAAAAAGCATTGTTATGTTTCATCCTGTAGCTGCAATATATGTTGACTTTCACTTTGGCTATTTGTCACTTCACTGTCCCTCCTAGCTTGAAGAATTTTCCATATAGTCATCCCTCTCTTTTCTGACTCACCCAGTCCAGTAGCTTTGTTCACCTATGTTGCAGAAGTACCTAGAGCCTCAGGTAAGAGTGTGAACTGTTCTAATGAAGAAAGCAAAAGGTGTTCTTCCAGGTGCTTTATAGACTACCTAAAATATACTTCTCCAAATTAATTTATTTCTCAGGCACATAAATAAATTTGAGCAAAACCAGAGTGAAAATTGGCATGTGATATTGGGGTTTCTGAAAGAAAAGTAGGAGAACAGTTGCTTCTGAACCTATTCTTATGACTATTTTTGTCTTGCAGGATTGCTTGCCAAAATGCTAAATGCTATAAGGTGAAGGTATATAAAAAGTATATAAAGAAGTGTTGAATTCAGTTGACAAAATGTAGCCAACTAATGCCATTTCAAAATTCCTTTTATATCACCCGGCCTCTGGCTTCTGCTCTGCAGGCCATGTAAAATAGAACTGCTAAAGTGACATTCTTTTGACATGAAAACAACTTTAGCAGTGGTAATAGCATCCCTTCAGTCTTCTCATATGTTAAGTATTTTGACTTAATGTATGAGTTTGGGTGAACTCTACTATTGGGACTTCTCTCTTACTGCAGGGTTATACTCAGATTTTTTCTTTGATTTTATCCCTAGTTATCTCATCCTTCTGTCATAAAGTTCAGATTTAGGTAAATCCTTATAGCAGCATTTAATCTAGATCAAACATGCATGACAGCCTAGAAGAAGCAAACAGAAGAGTAAGCAGAGTAATAGAAGTGGAGTTTAAGCAGTCCAAAATTGGACCAAGCTTTTCTAACCTTTCTCCATCCCACTTAATATTTTGGATATGTAACCAATCCAAGCTTGCAGCGTGATGATTTTTCCAATTCTTATATTTCTTGTAATGTGATGATAGTGTTTGATAAATTTGTTAGATGCATTGCTGATGATATAAGTTGTTTGAAATTTTATCTTGTTCAGCTGCCATGTGTGATTCATTCTTTTGACTGCACTGCGATGCTGTCTCATGTTTTAGAACAGTTTTGTTTCAGGACCTCCCACAAAATAAGTTTTGAAGATAAAAAATACCATTAATAAAGTTGAATGCAATAAATATTAAAAGCTATTATTTTATCTGGCTTGTGAATTTATTATGCACCATTGTTTCAACAATATGATTAAACAATTATAAAAGGAACAATCTTTGTTATCAGATGCCATCAATTCTTTTTGTATGGATTAGATGAATAAGTAGATAAATTTTTTTCACCCTTTCACATCACTGTAATGCTGAATGGGTTTTGTATCCCTGTAGCATTTTGGTTTTGTGTATTCATGCTGTACATATAACCCCTAAGGAGAAAACTGATAAATTAGTTGTTAATATAAATTCATTTGTGAAGCTGAATGCAGTTAGATATAGGTCTTTTTAACATGTGGGAAGAATT
Organism: Upupa epops; assembly: GCA_013397515.1. Taxonomy (NCBI): domain Eukaryota; kingdom Metazoa; phylum Chordata; class Aves; order Bucerotiformes; family Upupidae; genus Upupa; species Upupa epops. The sequence continues at coordinate 4,322 of VZRI01002513.1, read as the reverse complement.
TAATTAAAATTAAATTAAATTCTAAATTAAGTTAAAGTAATAAATGGACGTTATCCAATATAGTAAGTTATTCTCATAAGAAATTAACACTGTCCAGTAAACTGATTTTAGGTCTTGAGGCTAGGTTTTCTGGAAAATAATTGTATGACTATAACACAAAGGAAAGTAAGCTTGGAAAATTTTAGATACCTTTCTTTCAGGAATATGCCACAATACAGAAAAATTAATTTATTCCCCAAAATTCTTAATGACTGCTAAAATTCATTATTTCTTGCAAAATAAATTGGCTTAAACATTGTAACTGTAGAGAAAAACACTGTATTAGTGAACAGCTAAGTCTGTAATCCACTTACAGTGTACATGCTTTTTACAGATATCCCATTATATTTATTTACAGACAGGATTTAATTTTGAACTAGTGGTCTGAATTTTATGAAATATGAAGTAATATTTTATTATGAAATATAAGTAATATGTTGGATGTTGTGTACAACTTACTATTAAAATAGTTATGCAAGTGAGAACTAGTTTGGATTCTGGCACAGGAGTCATGTAGAAAACAATAATTGCATTATTTCATGATGGGAAAATATGAACTTTTTAGTTTTTTATATGAGAGAAGTAGGGAACAGAAGTGAAAAAACACTGCACTTACAAACACTATAGCTCATTGCATTTCCTCTAAGTTACAAAATGTGTTGTATTTAGAAGAATGGCAGGCTGATGTGAAAACTTGCTGAAGTGCCACAAATGCTGCTTTAATCTGGGAGTAATAAAATTAGTACATTCTTGGTTCATCCTGCAAGTAGAAGTATTTTCAGACCACTAGTTCATCATTCAGAAATAAGTGAAATAAAAAGAAATATATTACATTATCATCACCATGCTTTACCTCTGACTGCAAGGTTAAATTTTGTAGGAGATAGAATGTTAGATTTATTTTCTCTTAACAAAGTGGCATTTTCTCTTGTTTGCTTTTTGCGTGAATGATGCCAGAACACCGAGTCTCATGTTTGGCATATTTTAAGATGCATTATATGTTATGTGAATTAAAAAATAGTTGGATGGATGCCTCCAGTGAGTAGCGATTAATGGCTTGATGTCCATAACTGTGTCGAGTGGTGTCCTGTAGGGGTCCCTACTGGGATCAGTGCTCTTCAACATCTTCATAAATTATATTGACAGTGGGATTCAATGCACTTGCAGCAAGTTTGCAGATGATACTAAGCTGAGTAAAGTAGACAGTAAACTGGAGGGATGGGATGTCATCCAGAGGGACCTCGATAAATTGTAGAAGTGGGCCAGCATGAACCTCATGAGGTTTAACATGGTCAGGTGTGTAGTCCTAGACCTGGGTCAGGGTAATCTTCAATGTCAATGCAGGCTGGGAGATGTGATGCAGAACAGCCCTGCAGAGAAGGACTTGGGCGTACTGTTGGAGAAAAGCCTGGACATGAGACACTAAGGTGCCCTTGCATCCTGGCCTGCATCAGAAGTGTGTCCAGCAGGCTGAGGGAGGTGATTCTTCCCCTCTACTCTCCTCTGGTGAAGCCTAACCTTTCTCATGTGAGATGAGATATGCTAGGAATACATTCAGCCTCGTGAGAAATACTTTTATATATTGAATAAATTACAGTCAGAGTGTACATATGCTCTCCTCAGTAGTCCTCCACAGAATTATTTTCTGCATCTTGATATACACAAATATTGAAAACTGTTGTGGGTTTGATTTTTTTTTTTAATGTAGATACTTGTTATTGTGTCTTGAGGTATTGAAGTTGGGCTGTTAGACACTAAGATTAGATGCAGTGAAATCTGGCACTTCTGTGTCCCATGTCTGAAAGCATTGAAAAGTATATGGAATCATGTATCAACCTCTATCAACAGAAATTCATTCACTAGTTCAAATATTGCCTAGTTTAACTAGTGGCTATCAAAATTTTCATCACCTACAAATCTTGCTGACTTTATAGGAACTGGCCAAATCTGCAGCCCTTTTTGTTGCTAGTTAAGTGTTTAGATCTGTTGATGTCTGTTGGTGGCTTTCTCTACCTTCCAGTTGCAAGATACTTCTTCCTTTTCCAGATACAACAGGAAAAAGTTATCAATTTAAAACCAGAGAAAAGACTAAGCTTTAGGAGGGAACGACTGCCATAATGATAGATTTTATTTCTGGTAAGTTCAGGAAGGTATGTCTATGCTAGTGTAAAATGAAAGTGCATATGCATCTTAAGAAACTAAATGAAAATTAAAATTCCTTTGAGCACTATTACTATTTTTCATTCACTACATTCACTGCTTAGTGGTGAAACTACTCCTGGCTTCAAACATGATTCTTAACGAAGATTCCTTACAACCTACAAGTGAATACCATTTCTAAAAAGTAGTCTCTAAAAAAGAGCAAATAACTGTCTTATAACTAGAATGAACCTTAAATGAACCTTCATTAAGAATATTAAGCCAGCTCGTAATAGACACAGGTATTGATCTAATTAACAGGAAGTGCACCGCTGAAGGGAAGGGTCCAATAGAATAAATCTCTTCTTGTTGACACAGTGTTGGCACAGATTTTAGGCAATGGGAAAATTCTCAATAATATCTCTGGTCTATTACCCATACTCTCAAATACTCCCATTTATTGTCAAACCAAGGGGAAATGCCTTTCAGTGTGTGTAAGGTACACCATACTTGCTTCTCAAAGAGTAAATAAAAAAATAGAAAACAAATTCACAGCTATTATGGTGCCTTATATTTTGAAAAAAGTAAAATGTATTGTTATTATTATTGTCATTTTATTATCTGATTCACTTAACATCAGAGTAACCAGAGCTCTGGGTAGCAAATAGTATTGCCAAAAGCCAGGATGTATGTGCACTGTGTTAGTCTCCTTTGTCTGTAACTTAAAGCTGGCTCAAGAGTTTTGGAGGCTAAGGATCGTGCTAAATTGAGCTGCACTAAAGATTTTTCTGATTTAAGCAGATTTGATCCTGAATTCTTAACAGATTAGCCAAAGGAATTTAAATGCATATTTGCATCTTTACTTTTTTACCGGTTTCTGTGTACTTTATTAGCTTAAACAATGTGCATCTGCCTAGACTGCAGTAGTTCAATCAAAGGAAAGATAAAACTAGTTACTCTGGGTACAGTCTCAATGATAAATAGGGAGGAATTTTCTGATAAAGAAAAGAAAAAAACAATTTAAGTGTGTATCTTGAAAGTAGTATAAGAGGTGATACTACCAGGTCTTCTTTTAATGGAACTATGGGTATTTTAGTTTCGGAGCATACAGTTACTTTTTTAACCTCAGTAAGTTATATAAATCGAGAAGTAGGCTAGCTGAAGTATTTTGATTTTTACAAAGTCTGCTTTCATTAGGTGAACAAAAAAATTAAATGCAAGTGTCGCCAATTTTATACTACTTCAGAACAGCCTTAAGATTAACATTAAATAATACTCTGTTCCTTCTATTTTTAAAATTGTTTGCTAGATCTTGTGAGTAGATAACTAAAATATTTTTTTCCTCCACTGAAAGTATAAAAAAATGATAAAACAGCTAGATTTTCCCACTAATGTAAATCAGGGCAATGCCATCAGTTTCAGTGAAATTGCACTAGTTTTGCTAAACAGAATATTTAACCAAACAGCTGATTAATCTCACAGTCAATATGTAGTTTATTCATCTATCAGTCATTGTAAGGACTGAAAGATCATAATGTACTGTCTGTAATATATTACTACACTCCCATTCACTTTGGTTGGTGTCTATACTCTTACAAGTCAGGGGATGAAACTATTTTTTTAGAACTGTGATGTTAAGAAGGTGAAATATGCTTTTACTGGTTTTCTTTTTTTCACTCACATTTCAATGTAGTTTTCAATGTTATAGTGAGTTTCAAAAAGGTAATCATGTTACAGATATATTTATTTTAAAAGTGTATCCAATGTTCACTTGAGTATAGTTACAAGAGAGTATAGTTACAGAAAAGATGTTTTATAGGAATCTTAAGCCTAACCAACATAAATGAAGAAAACCAATCCTCCCCTTTCTTTTCCTCAAACCCTTAGGAAACCCCAATCCTCCCCCTTATTTTTTGTGTGGAGGCACAAAAAATAAGATACTGAGACAGTGTATAAGCATCTTTTGTTTTGTCAGATCAACCACCTAACTTTCTGATTGTGTGTAACAAAAAGTTTCAAGGACAGCCATTGTAGGTGCTTGTTCCAATTACTCAATGTATCTACAGAATTTTTTTTAATTTTTACTCCAGAATTAATAGGAAAAAGTCATAAAGCTCTTTACAGGATGTCTTGGTTTGGGAAGA
>VZRI01002512.1:20989-49930 GCA_013397515.1 Upupa epops | reverse complement strand
TCTGAGCTGTCTTTGTTAGCTTTGTTTGTGCCTGCGAAGTTTCTATGATAGCATGGAAGGCCAGGAGCAAACGCGGAGCCTCTGGGTTATGTCTAGTAGTAAGATCATGTAAAATGACAGCGACTGCATCCCGAACAAAAGCAAATAGTAGCCGGTGTGACATGAGGAAATTTAACAGAGACCCACTTCAGTATGACTTTGAGTTCTTGTTTTGGAAGTGAACGCNTTCAGTATGACTTTGAGTTCTTGTTTTGGAAGTGAACGCTTGTGCCTTTCTAGAAGCGCCCGCATGCGTTCATATACAGCTCGTGTTCGTTTGACATTTCCTGTCCCATAGAGCTCCCAGGCTCACCTGCAGTCTAGACACCACAGGGATTAGTTGGGCCCTATCCTGCTACTCTCAGCAGCATTGAAGAGTATCTTGGGAGCTCACGGATCAGTGGGCAGATAGCCACACACGGCTATAGTTCCTCACATGGGGCACTGTTTGTCGGGATTGAATGAGGTGGGGATGACTGATTGGGGTGAATCAGAAGCCGTTTGTTGTCCGAAATAGCTGAGTTTATATACTAAATGGTAGTCTTCACACGAAACCCTTCCACCAATCATTTTTGTTTTCACCACAGTTGAAAGTTAGACAATTTGGTTGATACAGATGGTGATACGATAGGTTACATTAGCATTTTATCTTACCTATTCAACCACTTCTGCCTACTCGCCCAGTCCCACCCTGCCTGCATTCCATTCACATCCCTATCTGTTCCAGCCAGGGTCTCAGGTTTGTCCCCTCACCACTGACCAACGCTGCCCTGCTTTCTGACCTTGTCTTCAGAGTTTCCATGTGTTCTGCTTTTTCAGACTTCTGATGGCTGTAGCTGAACCCAGGATGAAACAAAAAAATCTTTGTTGTTCCTCTCCAGCTTTGCTTGGGAGCCACGCGTTGAGCATCAGCTGAGAGGTTTTCTAATGCCCATCATCAGCCTAATTCTGAGGGCCTTGCTGGGTTTGAAGGGACTGTTTTTCAAGGAGATGTTTTGGGGCTGTATTTTAGGAAAGGGTACTAGGCACAGAATGAAACACTGACAGTATTCTTGCCCCTTTCTTTTGTGAACAAACACAGGTTTGGATGGGGCAGTAATTGGGAACCCATCTTCTAGCTAAGAAGGGATGTTCAGCAGCAAGAGCTAATGATGTTTCTTTAGACTCCAGTATTCCGTCCTGTGATGAAAATGAGTCTCAATAGAAAGCCTTTCCTCCTCTTTCGTAGGATCCCAGGGTAATTCAGACAGGAGGGGGGCCTCTGGAGATGTTTGGTCTAACAGCCTGCTCACAGCAGGGTTTAGCTCTGAGGTCAGATCAAGCTGCTTGGGGCTTAATGTGGTCCCTGGTGCCTCGGCTAAGACATTTTTCTCCTTTCCAGCATTTGATAAGGATCTTCAAGACGAGGCAAGGCTTTCCCCTCATGAAGTGCAATGACTGATGATGTGGCAACTGACCATTGTCGCCTCCATCATCACTTGAAGAGGAGAAAGCAGATATTTCCTGGTCAGTAAGGGAAGATACTGTAGGAAACACCCTTGCTGCAGTACAGGGAGATGGGCTGGCAGTGCAGAGCTTCTTTGCTCCCAAAGCAAGCTGTCAGGGGAGAAGCCAGCTGGGGCCTTGTGTGGAAGACCTTAGTGCACCTTAGTGCACTATGCTGCTGCCTCACTTTCTGTCTTTCTTCTGGTACTTCTCCAGATATTTGAAAGGTTTGAATAGCTGGCAGATGGAAGACACTGACATTTACCACTGCTCTCCCTGGTAAAAAGAAAGGGGAACATTCTTCCCTTGAGACTATGAGTGATGCTTGTTGCAGCTTTGCTGTGTCCACCCCTCATTGTCTTGTAAGAAATCCATCCCAAAAGTTCCTTTGGGTGTTTGATGATGTGTCTGTAGCTGCAGGTGCTAACGCACAAAGGTCTCACCAGATTTCATTAGGTGTTTTACTGTCTGGCACTTGCCAATAAGTCAGCCTGCTGGTATGAAAATAGATTGATGCTTGAATGACAACTAATCTATATTGTGAATTCATTACTAAATTGTTCATTTGCATAGAGATGAAGCCTGCTTACAGGGAGTGGAAATCAATAGTGGCTTTTACATCATCCTCTGGGAAGAACATAAAATCTGGATCTCTATAATATCTAAGCTGCATCAAGGGATTACAAGCCAATGGTACTAATAGCACAAAATGGATCATTTTTCTCTTCTCGATCAACCTGATGTGACTGCAGTTTCCACGTGGGGGTTTTGTTCTTTCTGAGGATGTTGTCTTATTAGCATTTGAGGTTATGGCCAGAAACCTGTGATGCCAGGTAGTGTATAAACACAAAGAGAAAGTGATCCCTAGAGGCTACCCTGAATCTGAGGGGTGGACAGCTAGACTACCTGAACAGGAGCCTTGGCTCTTTCTGAACTGAAAGCCCACCCATGAGCAGACAGATTTGCTATAGACCAAGCTGCATGCGATGTGATGCTATAATGCTACCAAGCAGGAGGTGGATTCAGACTGCACCCCGCTATCTCAGCAAAGATCATGTTATCAGTGCATTCTTACAACACACTGTGGAGATTCACAATGCAGCTTGCTTCTGGTCTGGGTCTGATCATAGGTTAACCACAGCATCCATGGGCACCACATCTTGGAAAAGCACTGCTGCCACTCGATGTTATTGTCGTTTTCTTTGAGCTAGCAGGAGCTGTGTAACAATCTGCTTCGGCTGCTCTGTCTTTCAGGCTCTATTTTTCTACAGTTCAATATTATCCTGAATAGATGGGAAAGGTGACAATGAAAGAAAACACTTCCATCAGAACAATGTCGCTTTCCAAAGGCTTGTCAGAACGTGAAATGCAATTAAAATTGATTGACTGCCCATAGCTGGTACATAACATCTCATGCTGCGCACTTTATGCTGATTCAGAGTAGCAGAGCACAGTGAACATAGTGTGCTTGCCGGAGTATTGATGCTTCCTGGCTGGGTCTCTGCAGCTTCTGCTAGTTCCAAGTTGTGAGGCTTTCTCATCCTGCACCCCCCCTGCAATGCAACAACTTCTGTGTGATAAATCCAGCCACAAATCCAAGATTAGCTTTATTTGAGCTTTTTACTCTGCTGGTTCAGTCAGCTTTGCACAACCGAATTAAGTCTGTCTTCAATCTGCTAAACGTTAACTGGCAAAGATGCACAAAGAGCCTGCAAGTGCAAGAGACTGAAGTAGGGGAGGGTGTCAAAACTGATGGAATGAGGGAAGAATAAGTGCATGATATGATGGGAGTAGGGTTGATTGCCCAAGGAGCAGTTTGGCAAGGGGGCTACAGCTTGGGGGAATTAAAAGGATGGATCTGGGATTGGTGGTACCAAAAGTAAAGACACCTGGTACAAGCCACACATGGGCAAGCATGGCTTGGAAAAGTTAGGCAAAGACAAAGGTGTGAGGGGAATGGGCAGGGATGTCTGTGTCTCCTAGACAAGTCAACACAATGCCTTAAAGTTCAAGACCAGAGCCCTTTCACTGCTGGGAAGTGTCTTGAGAACCAGAGGTAGAGCCTATGTCTTAATGAAGTGAAGATAGCTATACATGCTGTCCACTAGCTCATATTGTAAAGAGCACCAGGATTCCAGCTAGTTTTGCCCTCAGAATGGTAGTGTTGGATGTGTGATGATGTTTTGGAAGGCTTTCCATGCAGTCTGTTTTAATAGCTTGAAAACCTGCCTATTTCAGATGATTTCCAAATGAATTGCTCAAAACGGTGACTTTTCTAGAACTATGGGTTTCTTTGTAGAATTTCTTTGGAGATCAGAAATTCAAGTGTTGAGGCTGCTTGGTTTGTAAACTTCTGAGACGCAGCTTTCATCTCTACAGCAGATACATGTGTCAACAGGCTATTTGTTCTGCAAAACTGTGTCTGTACTGCAGCATTTGGAGCCTGTACCTATTTGCATTCTTTATTTCTCATGCTGTCACAGCAAAGTAATTTGATTTTCTTGGTTGTGCCCTGTCTAGGCAAATAAAATACGGAAGAAAGCTTTAGATACTGCAAATTCCATTAAACAGATTGATGTTTCATGAAAAGAGAGCAGATTCTGATACTACTTTTTAAAAAAAGATTCAGCCCATTTAATTAGTTTTTTCAATGAATTATTTCTTTCAAGGCAATTTACTTCATTTTATCCACAGATAATTCTATTGAAGCGTCTGCAGTCTGTGAATTGTGCAATTATCGTGTCTTCCTATCTCCATAGATCTCTAGCCAAAACAAATTCCAGGGCTGACATTTTAATTTGTATTTGCATTTCAGCTCTGCCAGATGACTGCAGTTTCTTGAAGTGAACTACACCCAATAAAACCCTTATGTGAACAGGTGGCAAAAAATGCAGCAGCCAGGCTTCTTTTCATCATTCTGTTCCTAAATTACCTTCTCAGCAATGAAACTCTGGCAGGATGTGATGTGTACATCCTTTTGCTCCATTTTCATTCAATTCTAGCAAAGATCTGTGTTCTCTGAGAAGCAGCTGCCCTGCGCAGGGCACTGGGTGGACACACAAACACGTCTATGGTACAGGTTGTGTCTGACACAGCAATGTCCTGCTTCTGCCTGGCCTACACTAATCTTAATATTTCAGGATCAGTTTAAGAGTAGACCTGAAGAAAACTCATGTTCACCAGAAGTTGTAACTTCCCCTTGTAACTACGGAGAGTTGGGTGTTTCAGCCATGGAAACATACTTCAGTAACAGGCATGGACTAAACTCAGGAGCTCACTATGACACAGTACAACATAATCTATTTCCATGGCAAAGATCTGGGAAGCTCTTAGCATTCAGCATCCTCTGAGAAGGTAACTGTTCCTGAGAAGTCTGATGTACTTATACATTATGGAAGTGTTTGAGATTATGTTGCTCTGCATTCTCAGCAGTTGCTACGTTATTACCTTTTTGGTGAGAGCCAGGACATTGCAAAGCCATTGCACCTCTGAAGGCAGATTATTTGTTATGATGTTGGTGATGTAAGCTGAAAAAAAGGTGACTCACAGCTGGATGCAGTACAAATTATCACTCTGGGTAGCAGCAAAGCCTGATGACAAAGGAGTGTGGAAACTGAACCATTGCCCCACTTCTGGGGATTCAGCAGGGATCTCCCCAGGCTCCCAAAACCTTTTTGAAGATGTTGATGGGTCTAGAGCACAAGTCCTGTCAGAAGTAGCTGAGGGAATTGGGCTTGTTCAGCCTGGAGAAAAGGATGCTAGGAGGAGACCTCACTGTCTACAACTATCTGAAAGGAGGTTGTTAATGAGAAGGATGTTGGTCTATTCTCCCAAGTAGCAAACAATAGAACCAGGCAAGGTTCAGATAGGATATTAGGAAAAATTCTTCATTGAAAGGGTTCTCAGACAGTGAAGCAGGCTGCCCAGGTTGGCCGTGGAGTCACCACAAGTGGAAGTATTTAAAAGGCATAGAGGTAGTGCTGAGGGACATGGTTTAGTGGTGGCCTTGCAGTGCTGGGTCAGTAGTCAGACTTGATGATCCTAAAGGTCTCTTCCAACCACAGTGATTCTGTTATTAGAAGGGATCCTGCTGTAACATCTAGGTTAAAGGAAGGATTTCCCCCCAGGAAATCCCCCAGGGTGGATTTGCTCTGGTCCTTGGGGACGTTTTGCCTTCCTGTGCGGCACTGAACATGACCACTTGTTAGGGCTCCTCTGGTCCATTTTAGCTGTGTTACTGCTTGCAGTTCCTGCACCAGGCAGATGACCACTTGTGCCCTGCAGCAGAGAGGAGAAAAGGCTTTTCTTTCTTCATGGTGGACTAGCAATGTCTATGGGGATTTTTTGCCTTCCTCTGCAGCATTCAGCACAGCTCCTTGCCAAGGTTCCTTTGGGCCATTTAGGTTAGGTGTTGGCTGCTTGTGCTCCATGAAGATGGCCCTTATGGCCCGCACCCAGGGAAAGAATGCTTTCTAGATTCACAGGATGAGGTCCTCTCACTTGTCATTGGGGGTTGCTTTTCCTTTGTAGCATTTAGCACAGTCCCCTTGTGAGGGTTCCTCTTGGCCCTTTCACCTTGGTTCTTACCTACTCCTCTTACACCTGCAAGGCACCACTTGTGTCCCGACTCTCTCTGTCTCTCTTGCTTGTTGCAAGCTTGCGGTGGAGGCAATCTCTGCTCTTCCCTTGGCTCTTGCTTGTACTAAACAAGAAGTGGTGCTTGGAAGGCCTCCAGACTTGCTCCTCCACTGGAATTGATGCTTTCAGCTCTTCCCACGTGCAATACCAATGCAGGGCAGGCATGAGAATCCATCACTGGCCAAGAAGCACAAAAGTGGAGTAAATTTTGGAAGGCAAGAGCATGCTTGTCATTGCTATGCATCGTACTTTGGAAAATACCCTACAGTACCACACACCTCCTCGTCTCTACCATGGTTTTGGCCCTGGTGCTCATTCATCACGTTCTCACTCTTCAGGAAACAGGGACTACATGACCTGCATTCCTGCTGCTCCATTATGCAGCACTGCAACTTGCCTTTGCTTTCTTGGCAGGATGAAATATCTCATGTCAGTTTTCATGCTATTCCAGAGGTAACTCGCAGATACACACCACCCAGCTAGTGTTTATGCAGCTCTGCTGGGCATGTGGTGAGCCATACCCCCTTTTGTTGCATAGACAGGGCTTGTGGAAACACAACACTAAGCAGGATCCCCTAGGAACTCCTCCTCAGCTTCTCCACCTCCAGTTGTGGAGTGGAGTGGTGATGGATGGGTTTCACTTCATGCATTATGTAAATGCACATGCTACTGTTTCTGCTAATCTGGATGGTCACATTTTTTTGATGTTAGTCTCCTCTGGTAGACACCCCACACAGACGAGCCTCTCCACACATAATCACATCATCTCCACAAGCATTGAGCACACATCACCCCCTGCCCAAGTATCTTTTGCGTCCTGACAAGGACTTCCCTCCCACCCAAAGCAAAACAGGTTTTGTGGCCACTGAATCAACCCAAATCAGAGAGCTTAGGTTTCAGAGGCAAGGAGGGACGTTTTTTACACTGTGTTGTGTGGGTTTTTTTCCTTTTCTATATGAAGGAATGGATGTTAGGGCTGAATTGTTTCCTTCTAGGGTGAAATTGGTAAAGTTTATAACCTACATTCTTAAGGAGACGCCTCCCCCCATTCTCCTTCACCCTCACACTGAGCAATGAATTTTACCAGCAGACTCACGCCTCTCCAAGGGCAGGTTACTGAGAGTTGGCTGTAGAATAACTTTGGTTGTGTCTCAGGGTGGGCTAACATGCCACCTGGGAGTTAGTACTTGGGGTTTACAGTGACCAACTTCAAATGAACTGGGGAAATGCTTTTCTCACAGTCTGCAAGAGATGGAAGCTTCCAGGTTGAGCAGGTTTTGGCCAGACAGGATGGTGATGGGCCTATTGCACTTAGTCTAGGTGGCTTATGTGGAGGTTTCTGTAAGATATCTTTGAGTGTGAAGCCGTTTTTTTTAATTCATGTAACATAAGTCAGGAACTATTTCTCAGTGAGATTCAAAGCTTTCGATGAAACTTTTCAACACAATAAAAACTTAAAATCAGATAGAAAAGCACTTTGAACAGGACTCACAGCAAGAGGTTTGTTTGACCACTAGGGACAGTGACAAACGAGCTGTCAGTTCACTTATTCAGGTGGTGAGATCCACTGTCAAGCTGGAGTAGGGACCAGGAATTTCTATAACCTGCAGATAGGTAATATTCTATTACACTGTATGTAGAGAGAGAATGCCAGAGATAACATGGAAAACAGTATTAAGCACCATATCTTAGTTTAGCAAAACACCAGCTGCCATGGAAAATGTTAATTTCACAAACATGACTATTGGACTGGTAATAGTGATAGTGGCAGAATTTCTTCCTCTCCCTGCATTCCCCTCCCTGCCATGGCTTTCATGGGTTTGGACAGGTCATGCTGGTAGTGCAGGAGACTGGTAGGCTCACTCCACCCAGGAATTGTGCAAGCTTCTCCTTGTGCCTTGGTCCTAGGGAAGATAGAATGTCTAAGCTATACATGTGTTTTTGTTCATTCCCAGTCTGTGAGTAAAAGAGTCAAATATCAGAGCAGTTATGGGTCAGTCATCACCAACTAGACTGACACCCCCAATCTATTTCAGGTAGAGAAAGAAATAATAGTCAATTGTGATTTATCTTTGTATTCTTTTATTTGTATAAATCATAGGTTATCTACAATTCTATGGAGAGAGCCAGGTAGCCTGCAGACTAGGTCAAAAGTCATTATAAATATGCTTATAAATGCAAAGTCATTTATTAGCTGTTTCAGATGGTCTGGTCCTGAGGACTTGGAACGTACCTTGAACTTGGGCTGGAGCTGAGTGGCCATGAGTTGTTTGGTTTCGGAAATGATGTTTCTAATGATACCAGGAGATTTTTCCACTCAGTATGCAAGTGCTAATGGGGCCTCACATCATAACTCTGATCTTTGTGCTGTTCTAGTCTATTTGTTGAGGAGACTGACACACAAGCATTAACTTTTTTTTTTAGATACTATTTCTGCCTCTGATGTGAGATAAACACACTGTAGGCCAAGGAAGACCTTGCTTTAATTTTACTTAATTTTATTTCCAAAGCTCATGTCTTTCTGTAAAGCTTTTAATTTTTAAATCTTACCTTTTGTGTACAGCAAACACTATGAATAATGGGGACAGAGGAGAAGGATCCAGTACATAAGCTGTGGAGGCTGTGCCCATGGCTCTGCTGTTACCATGGTCATTGATTCCTATCATTTAATACCAGAAATGGTCACCTAAGAGGAGAAGACTCAGGGGCATCCTCATAGAGACCTTCCAATACCTGAAAGGGGCCTATAAGAAGCCTGGAGAAGAACTGGAGCATGGAACAATAGGATGAAGGGTCATGGTTTTAAGCTGAAAAAGTTAGATTTAGGCTGGGCATTAGGAAAACGCTCTTTACGTGGTGGACCACTGGAACAGGCTGCCTAAGAGAGGTAGTGGAGGCCCCATCCCTGGAGACATTCAAGGTCAGGCTTGATGGGGCTCTGAGCCACCTGTTCTAGTTAGAGATGTCCCTGCTTGTACACTCTGTGATTCTATGAGCCAGAGTTACAGTATTTTATAGAGTTTTTAATTTTACAGTCATTTACTCTACTAAGTCCAGTAGTCCATGCTTGGCTGAAGCCATCCTATCTAGACATCAGGCGATGGGGATCTCAGATGGGATGGAAGCTTGAGGCCATTGTTATTACATAGGGTGCTCTTTCCCAATCTTCAAAAAGGGCAGCAACATGGGAAGCTACAGGCTCAGTCCTGGGAAGATTTTGAACCAAATGCTGTGTAAGCTATTTCCAGGCACACAAAGGACTAGATGGTGATAAGGAACCACCAGCACAACTTTAGCAAGGTTTCTGTGCTGGGAAAAATGACTGTGTGGACAAGGGAGAGGAGTGAAAGAGTTTGCCTTGATTTTAGCAAGGTTTTCAATGCTGTTCCCCATGGAATACTGGTGTCCATACCAGGAAGTGGGAATGGCTAGATGGAAAAATTGGGAGGGCTATTAGGCTTGAGAAGTCAAGAATTTGCAGGCCGGCTGACACCTGAGGACAAAAGCTATTCTTGTGAGGCTGTCACTGAAGTCAATACTGTCTAACATTATCATCAGTAACCTAATAACTGGATAGGATCTTGTAAACTCACAGCTGATACCAAACTGAGAGAAGGAATGGGTAAGCTGGAAGGTAGGTCTGCTGCTCACAGGGATGTTGGTGAACTGGAAGAATGGTCTGACAGAAACCTTATGAAGTTGATGAAAGATAAATGCAAATTCTTACACCTGGGATGGAACAAATCCACACATCAACTCAGGATGGAAAGTTGAATGTGAGGTAGCGTGGCCTGTTGAAGGGAATCAACACAGAGACATCAGCAAGAGCACAGCCAGCAACGATTGTTCTTGACTGAAATGTGCCTGGAGGACTACACTGAGTACTGTATCCAATTTGAATTACTTCGTGACACTGTAAGCAGTGTTTTGTGAGGTTGAGGTTTGGACATAGAGTGATCACTGCCTTCTTGTTATGAACTACTGCTCTGACAAGGACTAAGCCTTCCAGACCATGATATGCTTCTTTGGCTCAGGAGTACTAGGGCACTGTGGGACAGCTCGGATCCAACTGCAAAAAATAGACCAAACCAACCCTCTTGTTTTATGCCTCAGTCTGCTTTTCATGGCCATCAGTCCATGATAGTTGAACACCAACAGGTGTGTCACACTCTCCATCAGGACTATAGAACAATTCAGGAGGTCTAGTCCAACCGGATTCAAAGCAGACTCAGACCTTCAAGAGAGTTTGCACAACCTGTGCCACTGACTGATTCTCCTGATGGGGAAATAGTTTCTCCTTATACCCAGACTCAACCTTCCTCATTTTGCCTATGCTAGTTGTCTCATTGTGCACCACTGTGAATATCCCAGCTCTGATATCTTGATAACCTCCTCACAGTCACACAGTTAGGCCCCCATGAAGCCATCTCTTTTTTATCCAGGCTAAATGAGCCAGGCTTCTCCAGTGTCTTCCTCACACGCTGTTGTGGAACCACTTCTGACTTACCTGTATTGTTTCCTTCCCACATGGGTGTGTTTACAAAGCAAATCTCTTAACATCAAAATGTAGCACAAGGCAATCTTGATTTCTTGAGCAGTTTCATCTCATGACGATTTGAATGTTATGGAGCTTTTGTAGGATAAAGCACAGGTATCCAAATAACAAAATTCCCCTTTTTTCCTCTCTATTCATATCTGCTAAATTAGAGGTTTTACACTGTCAAGATGTCGCCTTATCTGACTACTGGAACCTCCAGGACTGTGCTCTCCTCTCACCACTTGCCTGCCGTTCCTCCAGCTCAAAGCTTGGGAAACAAGATTAAAATTGTTTCCTCTAGGCTGGTCCAAGCTGGGTCCCTCTCAACTGCCCTGTTGGCTTTCCAGCTTCTGTCTCACAGGCATCTCAAACATCCCACCAGCTACCCAGTCTGTTTCTCCTGATGGCAAACCTGAAGGAAAACAGAGCTATCAAGAGGTTTCCACATTGCTTCCTGAATTCTTTTACAATGTTCACTGTAGAGAGGACAAGCTCTTACACAATGCATGCAGCAGCGCATTGGTCCATTTATTTCTGAAACACCACATCCTAGCTGTGGTGGTGTGCACACACAGCACAGCCCTGCACTTTTACTTCTGTATTTGCTCTGGTTTTACCATCAGCAGCAAACCTGTGGTCTCCCGGGTAGAGTTTCTAGTTTGGGTTCTTGCAGTCAGCTGCTGCAACCCAGGGGCAATTCTGGTGCTTTACACAGCTGCTCAGTGAGTTTTAGCTGGAGTTGTAAGGATTGTTTTTGACTTGGAAAGCTATAAATGGCCTGCGATCACTGCAGGAAATAGTACCTCTGCTGCAGTAGAACCAGAGGATGTTGGATGCAAAATACATCTTGGGCTCTGTCTTCACCAGGAAAAAATTAAGCTATTCTTCTGCATTAACAAGCATCTGGTAAAACCCTATTGGAGATGAGGCTTTTTGTAGTTTTTGATGGGTTAAGTAAACCTGAGACTCCTTACAACCTTTAACCTGGTCCACTGACCAGAATCTTGCTTGTGACTTTCTCCTCTTGCATTTTTTACTGGTTCGTTCTGGAGATGTGTCTATGAGGCACAATGGGAGGTGACTGTGAAGTATCCCTGCCTTTCCCTGAGACCTGAAAGCCTCACAAGGTAGTAACTCTTTTTTATCCTACTAATAGCTGCTGTATCACCAGAAGGCTGACACCAGCCTGTGCTGCACTGTAAGCTGGATAACATGGTAATTCTGTGTTAAGCTTTACAACTGCTCTGTGGTGGTGTATTCCTCCAGATGATAGAAGCTACCGATGGGAGACAAACAGGTGATGTGATGGAACCTGGCTTTCAGCAGGAGTGTATTTTAGGCAGCAATCCTGCAAATGCTGAGTGACAGAGAGAGCACTAGTCTTACCTGCCGCATTCTTACAGCAAGGACTCAGACAGGGAAGAAAGAGAAAGAGCAGCAGATAATTGTACGTGCTGCATGCTCATTCATTCTGCTTACATTGCCATCTGCTGCAAAGCTCTTTACATGTGTTCGCCAGAGTGTCTCTGTCTTTGAAAACAATACTGCCGCTTTGTCATAAATGGCCTGAGTTATTCTACATATGGCTCTATCTTTCCATGTACAGACATCTTTACAGGTGCTTAGCTGCTGCTCAGAATTTTTGAGGCTGATTTCCACTGCAGGGGTCAGAGCCCTGCTGACTTTTGCCTCAGAAAAGCTTTCCAAGCAGAAGCACTCTCTTCAGTGATTTAATACCATGCAAGCCATTCACTGCGGCTGCAGTGCAGCTGTGTCTGATGTTAAATACAGAAACCACTGATATTTTGACACATGGGAAAGCCCCGTGCATGGGGAAGTTCTTTATCGTATGCTTAAGCTGTCATTTAAATGGTGCAAAAATAGCTTCTAAGCAAAGGGAAAAGCAACAGTCTTCTTTTGCAAATGACTGCTGAAGGTGTGTTGATTGAAAGGACAGAGCAGCGTTTTGTTCTGTTTTTAACTTGACTAAAACAAAGCACTGCATCATTTTGTGAAGCAGTGGAAATGATAGTGGTTCTGCCACCTAACTCTGAGGAGAGAGGCACGTGTGTTTAATTAGTGTTCATTAAAACAGCCTCTAATAGAATCAGGGAGAAACTTAAATATGCTGGAGAACAGGGGAAACCACTGGTCTTTGATGAATGCTTTATTTCTATCTGAAGAATGCAATGATCTTTGACAAGACCAATTAAGTATAAATGTGAAGAAAGCTGAACTGACAAAAGCCAGAAATCAAAAAAGCTGCTGTGTACCAGCACAGCCACCTGCATGCCCATGGCACAACTCCTGGCTTATGACATGTATCCATCTAGGCTGCTGACTCTTCCCCATAGAAGCTGCACCATGGATGTCTGAGCAGCAAACATTCCCTTGGCAGGCAAATGTCTATTCCTGCACCTCACAAGTTGGTATCACAAGGGAGGGAAACTCATTGTCTTTGACCAGTACTTGTTGCTGTCTAACCCTTACACCCTGCTCTTCCCAGGACTGAGGGATGTGCTGAACACAGCAGCTGCAAGCAGTGCCCCCAGACTACTTTTTTGGCCTTCCCTTCCACTACGAGAAATTGCCAACTTTAGCAAAAGTTCCACAGAGTGAAGAGGTAGGAAACTGTCACTGACTGACAGCATCCACCTTCTGGAGAAGTAGGCACCTTATGAGAGCAGCCGCAGAGCTGATAGGCTGAAATCGAGCCAGCGTAAGATACTCTGCGATGGCAGGGCTAAGACCAGATGCATCTCCTGACAAGCCTGACTGTTTCTGTGAAGGCTGAGCACTGTCCAGAAAGAGCACTATGAATAAAATTAATAATGCATTACAGAGTTGTGACATCTTTCTGTGACTTCTTACTAGAAGTGGACAAAGAAAACAAACCCAACACCATTAAACCAGCTTCAATGCACAGAACTGCAAGGCACCCTGACTCAGGCTGTTTAGTTAACACCACCATCACACCCCAGATCTGCTTTATTAGATCTCAGAGAAAGCTGTATGAAGAGACTGGGAATCCAGAATTGGCAGGAAAATCAGGAAGCAATGAGCTGCTGAGGCATGGGTTGGGCTCAGCATAGCACAGGCTGCCCAGTCAGGCAGTGAACACACCTATATCTGCATAGTGATAGAGGGATGGGAGAGTCTGCAGGCTGTGCAGGGACCAGTCTCTCCTCTCTGATGACTCCTTTTCTTTTGGTCAGGGGAGTGAAGTGGAAACTTGCCCTTGCTTGTCTCTCTCTGGGTCTGTGTGATCCACATGGATGTCAGAAAGGAAATACTTTTCTATTGAGTTAAATGGCAACTATTGTAAATAGTAAATGCTTCTTTCTCCTGCCTGATTCTAGAGCCATGGTTTGGCTAGCAGCAGTTTCCATGGATGTCCATACTGCACACCAGTTGCACCAGTTGCACCAGCACACCCAGAGGCACCAGTGAGAAAGGCCAGGCCTTTGGAAAAGGCTAAAAGGGAACTGGTGGCTACAGCAATGGTTGTTGTGTAAGAGAACGGGGGAACATCAAGGCTTCCTGAACACTACCCACACCAGTCCTCTCTTGGTCACCTCTCTTGTGAAAGTATAAATATTCAGGAGAGCAAGGGGAAATCCTTGGGCTAGTTTGAGATCTTGGAATCCTCCTACTCCCAGTTAGTTATACCTGCCTACTGTCTGAAAGCAGAATTGTAAAGAATCTCTCCTCTGTGTTTCCCTTGTAAACTGAATGGCTTCTGGTGTAATAATTCTTGTTCTGGAAATTGTAAGAGGATGCTCCTGAGACTGACAGCTCAAATTATGATGATGGCAAGCTTGATGCATCTTAAAAATGTATTTACATAGGCTCTCTGTCAAACATTTAAACCCCATTCATCATGATAAAAAATGAAGATGAAACCAGCTCTGCTAGGACACTAGTGTGAAGAGAGCATCCCAGTCCACTGATTGCCTTTTGTCCTCAGATAAAGAATGCCTGCATTACAAGGCCATGATCCTTACAATTAGCACAAAATAAAGGGGAGGAACACTTTGGCAGATATGAGAAAAAATCCCAGTGAGATCCACCAGCAGAAGATGCTCAAGTAAGAGATGGTTTGTATGTCATAAATAAGAATTGGTGGTACCATGCTGTGCAGCACTAGCACTGAGTTTGCTTAGCTTGCATCCAAGTCAGAGGAATGCAGAGTAACAACTCCAGATAGCATTTCTGTTGAAGATTAAACTTCAATTAAACACCTTTAAAAAGTGCTATACTAAACAAATATTTACCTCCTGCAAATGGAATTAATTGTCTTTGTCATGCATGCCATGGTACTTCCTACTCAGTCTTCAGTGATGAATGTAAAATGTCCAGTAATTGCACAGGCCTCATGCTTTGCAAGGATTCCTGCCATAGGACAGTGGTGAGACCATTCATAATAAAGTAACATATACTGCATTGTATTCAAATGTCCACCTAACCCAGCAGCTTCACCTACACACATGTTGAGTGAAGAACATCAGAACAGGCATGTGCACCTGGAACACAGCAGTTAGGCCTCCTGGAACCAAAGAGTAACACTGTACTGCACCCTCTTACCTTCCACTCTCAGACCTCATGAAAAGAAACTCACTACTGTAGTAGATTATTAGATTCAATTGTTTTACCATTGTAAATGCACCGACCACTTATTATTGGCCACAAAAGTTTCCTGTTGCAAACCCATTATTAAAAATTATGCTGTATCCTCTGCTTAGCTCCAGACCCAGCTGACACCTCTTGCATTCAACCACAGCCCATAAAGCATTACATTTGGCAGAGGACACAATGTAGTTGTTACTGGATGGTCCGAGCATTGCCAATGCCTAATGTTCCCAGTTAATCCAAACCACTGCTTTAGTAACAGTGCTGATCCTTGTGATACTGCATGTTATGTGCACTACAGAAAAATGCAGCCAGGACAACATTTCCAACATTCCTTTACAATTCTGTCCGAGTACCATTAAGTTTTGGCAGGATTTTACTATGCTTATTACTGATCTCATCCATCATTTTACCTTCTTAATGCTGTAATTTCCATCTGAGACTTAAGAAGTCAATAGTCTGACACCAGCACTCTCAGGTGTGGAAGGGGCACATACATTGTGACACAAAAATGTTTTAATCATCCATCCTACTGTCCCAGCCCCCTCATGGTCCTTCTAACGGCACAAGCAGGTTAAACACACATTGTGTGATCAAAACAGGTTCAGTAATTGCTCCAGCAAGTAAGCCCAAAGAGATCACCAAGCAGCCTTGGCCACATAATTTCAGTACTGGCTTCTCTGTTTGTTTTCCCCCTTTCAATTGTTTTATCCCATTAATTTTTGTTTTCCAGTTTAGTAGGACAATACTTCCTAAGGATCTATACTGCGTCATGTTCAGTTAAGCAAAAACCTTTTATCAAATACATCTTGATTACCATTGCAGTGCAGTCCTTTTGGCTGTCATTTAACCGCAGAGAGGCAAATTGCAAATTACCTCTGCACCTTGATACCCATTTCTTTTTCTGAATGTCTGACACGTGAGGCAGAGAGGACAGCTATCTCTGGCAGAAGCAAGCTCTAAGATCTCCTTCAGGATACATTTGAAATAAAGGAACCAGCCTCACTCCCTTTTACCTGTGTGAGGATCTGTCAGTCACTAGTCAATTTACTTCAGAAGTCATTTTCACTGGCTATGGTATATAGCAGTCAGTCTCATGTTAGAGATGTAGTGCACTCCATCAATTTATATATCTGGAGAGTAAGTTGGGTATTTAAGAAAACCCTTTAGGATAACTAAAATATATGGTTGAAAAAAGAACAATTTGGAAAATGAGATAGCCCACCAACTCATTTTAGCCTGTCCACTACAGTCAAATTGGAAAAAAAACAGAACTCTGGTCATGCATCGGATTTTGCATTATTCGGAGGATTGGGATCAAACTTCTAAAAAAAATAATACATTTAAGTTCACATAGTTTGTTTCAACTCTCCAAGTTAACGACTGCTAACTCAAATATTAATTATTTACATCCATTCAGCAAGACCCAACACAGACTCTCTTGTTCAATCAAAAACTGCATTTTGTTCCTCAAACCTGAGCATATACAGAGACAATAAATGGCAGTGTGTCAGAAATGCAGCAGAGGTAAAGCAACGAGGAAAAGAAAGGTGCACTTGCAAGGTCACCCTGGCTTTCCTTTCCAATTCTACATTCAAGAGTTACTGTTAGCTCTCCTTTCAGACGTTCTGTACAGAAGATCCACTAGAGTTCAGCTCGAGTTTGCACATCAGTATTTAATTCCCCACATTTCCTTAGCATCATCTGCCATTTCTTCACATGGAAACATATTTAAACTGGTATTTTTAGAAAGTATCTTGTTTTGTTGTTTGAAATACAATGTGAAGTTCAATGAAATGAAACAGAGGGCCATTCTTTTTTTTAGAAAGGAGAATTTATTTATGGTTACATATACCACATACAAAATTAACATTTAGCTGAAATGTGTCGTTTCAATCATATACGACTAAACACAATGTCAACTACAAAACTGTACAGTTTATATTTAGTAACCCATTCATACAGCATAGTGCAATTGTAACATCTTATAAACAAAATAATTTGTGCCTTTTCTTTAAATAAAGTGCATTAAATTACTATCTTGTATACAACAAGAAGCTCTGTAGTCACAATCCAAAGCTTTACTCTTAAGGGAAACTGAGGCAAAGATGCTTCACGTCCTTCTAAAATTACTTCATATACTGGCAAGCTATGGTTCAAACTTCAACCACAGTTAAATGAAAGAAACCCTTATGTCAGTATAAGAAATAACCACAGGCTTTTAATGTACTAAACCAACAACGGGTTCTCATACAAAAAGAATGACGTGCACAACTTAAATTACTGGTTTAAAGTCACTTGGCTCCTATGAGATATGCAGCGTTGAGAACTACCTGCTTTTGCTAAAGCTTTTAGAATTCAGCATGGTTCCACACTGCAGTCAGTCATATCAGGAGTTTACATGAATTGTACGGCATTCCCTAGAACAGTTCTCAGAATTTCATGAGATGAGCATGGTAAACCACAGGTTAATTGCATTTGGCAATGAAAGAAGTAGAGGTCTAAGTCCGTAAGTCTAGAAAATGCTGAGTGGTTGTACTAGCCCAGGGTATTCTCTGTTTTACATTACATACAGAATTTTACAACTTTTTTCAGAGGCACATTTAAAACATTTCATCCCATGAAATTTTATTTGTAAACATTTACAATCAACTTCTGTAGGTTTTGGCTGTGAATAGTAAAGCTGAGACCAAAGCAAGGACAACACGGCTGCTGATTTTAGCCCCAAAAAGTAAAAAGTAGACATGCAACATGGATAGAGGTCTAATGTGTCTCTTTCTAGAAATGACAAACAAAAGAACACCCTTTGCTTTCTGTAGGCTCTGGCTGAGGCCAGGAAAGTCCTTATTTTAGTCCATGCATACAAGGGACTGCTATCAGCCTCAACAGAAAAATACATTTAATCCCAGGCCAGTAACCCTGGAGACTGCCTGAGGCAATTTACCTGCCTCTTTTGCTATAATACCAGTTCCACACTCTTGGTACAGTCATGCTAACTGTTCCCACATTCTGGAAAACTGCATTTATACATCTTAACCAGTAGGTCCAGCCTGAGGTCAGCAGCAGACTACCATACACTCAATTGTTGTACTCTAGAACAGCTGCCCCTAGAACTGGAGCATGCTAACTCCAAGCAAGGAGTTATCTCCTCCTCCTGAACTACAGAAAGCCTCTTCTTACATTGTAAGGGACATACAAAAGGAAAAAGCTGAAATTTGGTTGGCATGTGATTGAAGAAGGCTCAATGTTTTCTGATAAATCTTCAGAAAGCTCCCTGCTGAGACCAGTGCTCCCTTCCAAACCCAGCGTACTCTAACTCTGTAATCAACACTGTAGAAACACCTTCACGTCTGTGCTGTTTTCTCCTGAGTCCTCTGGGGTAGAGGCACCACAAGGACAGTGTGTTGCTCATGTATCAAGGGACTACAATGTCAGAGAGCAACCAAAAAGCAGCAAACCAGAAACCCATGAATGGGGCACAACTCAAAGTCCACATGGGATACAACAGGATGTGCATATCTCAATTCTTGAAGGGTCGGCTCATGCTGTTTTCATCTGCATACTATGAAATACCTCTTCCTCAAAGGCAGTGGAAGCTGAAGTCCTAATTATTTAGATAGGTTTAATCTCAGCAAACATTGAATTAAGAGGAAAATTCTATGGGGACCATAGGTAATCAATGCATTAAGAGCTCCATACCTTGACCCTAAATCTTACAGGTTCTAGTCCCTCTTCCTAGAATGTCACTGAAGCATGAGAGTATTTTGTGCCATTTAAAAATAAATGTGTAATTTTTTTTGATATTATAATATTCCCTATCCAAAATGTGTACCTGTGTCATACATTTGCACGAACTGTTGCCTAGATTCATGATCCGTGCAATCCTGTTACCAAAGCACCTATGAAAGAGAGAAAGGACAGTGTGTACAGGAACATGTAATTGCTGTACAGACTTGTTTTAGTGATGGATTTCCTTGTATTCTGTCCCATATGTCACCCAAATTTCAAATCCTGCAGTCCCAAAGATGGAGGTGGGATTTGTTCAAATTAAAGACATGAGAATTCATCTCCTTTCCAAAACCTCTGGACTGGCTGTTTGTTCAGTGTTTGCCACATTTATGCAAGTTTGGCAATCTTCTTCTTTAAATACAGAACTGCCTCAGCAAAAAGGTTACACTTTGACCAACACTGAAGGTATAGAGCGTAATGTCTATCATATCACACATATAAAAAATAAATAATCATACTTACGTATAAATAATACATTTAAGGATGTAATTATGCTATGTAAGTATGATCAGGGGAATGGAGAATCCCTCACGTGACATCGGGCTGAGAGAGTTGGGGCTGTTTAGCCTGGAGAAAAGAAGGCTTTGGGGGAACCTTCTTTTGATCTTCCAGTATCTGAGGGAGGGCCTACATGAAGGCAAGGGAAGGTCTACTCAAAAGGGTTTGTATGCCTAGATCAAGGAGCAACAAGTTCCAGCTGGGATAGAGAGATTTAGGCTGGATATTAGAAAAAAGTTCTTCAATGTGAGGGTGGTTGATAGCTGGAATGGGCAGCCTGGGGAAGTGGTGGGGGCCCTATTCCTGAAGTCATTTAAGGTCAGGCTTGATGAGGCTCTAAGCAACTTCACCCAGGTAGAGATGTCCCTGCTTGTGCAGGGAGGTTGGACTAGATGACCTCTGGAGGTCCCTTCCAGTCTGGAACATTCTATGATTCTATCATAGCTCGTAATACTTAATTAAAATAATGGCATACCAAAATACTATGTGAAACTGTTTTTCCACTCAGGGCATAAACACGTAAGCTCTTTAAATCAAACCTGAACTCAGGTATGTCCTTTTAAGAATAAATTTATACTTTTTTTTTAAAAAAAAGAACAATCTACTTTGTTGGCATCTATTCCTTCATAGTGGAAGGTCTCTCCATTTCCTAACATAAATCCTTTTGGGATGCAGTCTTCAGCTGTGTTTTCGGCATGTGCAGTTAGTACTGGCTGGTTTTTTTATCTCAATAAAATGGGACTAGGTCTGTGCTCAGACATAATAGTAGATCATACAGTTGGCATCAAATGGCTTGAGAAAAACTGAGTAACACCTGTGTAAAGAAAACAGTAGACATTCACTTGCTTCCCTCAAGTGAATCAGATAAACTTGCAGTGTAAGACAAATGCTTATCAAGTTTACTCTGTTCACAGTAAAAGTGATTAAGATCTATCTGACAGGGTTATACCAAATTATTAAAACCTTTGTAAATAAGCTTTTAGCTAAGAATGAAGCACTGTTATGAAGGGCATGTAATTACAATCATGGAATCATTTAAGTTGGAAAACTCCTTTGAGATCATTAAGTCCAACTGAAAACCAATGCTTGTCTTGAAACAAAAGGGACTGTGCCAGGCATTTTACTACTGGTAAAGGAAGAAAAAAAAGGAACACACCCCCTAGACCATAATCCTGTAGCTATCAGCTGAATTACTCCATGCTAAAGTTTTAGAAAGGTCTGCTTCACTTGGAGATATGAGATAAACAAATTGATTCACCAGTTCTGGGACATAAAATACTTCCCCCCCACCCCCCGCCCCCCCCCAACCTGGGGGATGGAAATCCATAATACTGTACTGTCTAGTCAGCTGTATAGTACATCAGCAAGTTTCTAAACACTGCTTTGGCATATGCAGAGTGTAAACCAGAAGGTTTGGGAAGGTGAGGACAATCTCCTTAGAAGCTAATTCAAGGAGTTTGCAATAGCGAGCTTACCTGACACTGGCTTTAAAATGAGTTTTACTCTCCCAACCCAGTTGCAAAGAACCTCCACTAGAAAATCCCTCCTTATCCTTTTGATGCAGTTAACTGAATTAGTTAACTGCAATACAGTTTCATCTTCATTCAGGTTTGGTTTTTCCCTTCAAGTCTAGAAGTTTGTACAATGCAGTGTAATGCACAACATTTCTTCTTCTTGACAGGCTTACAAGTTAAAAATGATTCTGTGAATAAACTGCAGTGTGGACTTTTTTAGGTTTTTAGGATAAAGGCACATTGTTTTCAAAGAAACAGTTACTGCAAAATTACAGAGTCAGCTGTTGTTCCTCAGAAAGAGCACAAATACACTATGACTTACTATAAAATAATCTGCTGTTGGTTCTACTTTCATATTTTCAGTATATTTCCACAAAACCTTTCCGATGACTTCCAGTGGAGCTACGTAGGACTGTGCTTTTAAGACAAGTTAAAATCTGAATAAACATAAGAGATGGTGTTTTCAAGAAAAGAGGCCCTTGCTTGTGATTGTATTTCCTCCTCTCTGTTCTCTGGACACCACGCAGTAGGAACAGGAACACTGTCAGGCTCAAAAGACATAGGGCAGCTCACTACACCCCAGGTAGTGGGGTGAGCAGGTGAGCAGTCTCAGGGTCCTTCTTGGGTGCTCTGTGTACATCAGGTAATGTTCAAAGCAGGCAGTCCAAAAGAAACTGCTCACAGGGGATGCATGTGTTCCTATCCAAGCTCAAGCACCATGTACCTGGTTGATTCACCAAGCCATAAAAACTTCCATCCTCTTATCCTCTCACAACGACTGTGAGGCACCGGAAAAGGTTGCCCAGGGAGGCTGTGGATGCCTCCTCCTTGGAAGTGTTGAAGGCCAAACTGGATGGGGCTTTGGACAATCTGATCTAGTGAGAAATACCCCTGGCCATGGCAAGGGGATGAACTAGATGCTCTCTGAGGTCCCTTCCAATCTAAGCCACTTTATTATTCTATGATCTTTCCTCATCCAAGTAATACAGAAGCAGATAC
The DNA here is from genome assembly GCA_013397515.1 of Upupa epops. Classification (NCBI taxonomy): domain Eukaryota; kingdom Metazoa; phylum Chordata; class Aves; order Bucerotiformes; family Upupidae; genus Upupa; species Upupa epops. The sequence goes on along the minus strand of VZRI01002512.1, from coordinate 27,802 downwards.
CTTTGCTGTTTATCCATATTTCTGATCCACTAAAAGGAACTGCAAATCTGTGGGTCTGTAGAAGCCAGTTGCAGTGACACTGGGTTTTATGTGTAATTTCCCTCCATATTTCCAGAAATGTTTCAAGTTTACTCTTAGTCCTATCATTCTTTCAGTAACAGATGGGGGAGACAGACATGCTGAATGAATTTATCTTTTCTGTACTATTGCTTATTCATTACATACAAGCATAGATTGGGAGATCTTATTTTTTTTTTCCTCCATTCGCATTTCTTAACTACCACTAAGCCAAACTAAATGCAGCACTGAAAGAGAGAATAAACCACTGCTTTATATAATGGCATTTCAAAACCTGAAAAAAATAAAATCATGAACTTAAGTATTATTTTAAAATGTGTTTCCCAATTGTAGTAAAGCACTGTCATCCGCACTGGAGTTTTTGAGTTTTGTTAAGCATCATGTTTCACAAGCTTTTGAGAAGCCCTGCTACCTAATACCGCTCAAGTTACAGGGCTTCTTGTGCATGTGTAACACAGGAAGTACACAATACACTAGGCACATGAAAATTTTGTTTTTCTAGGTTTGTCATCAAAGCTATCAAACCATTTTTATAAAGGAACTTCCTATTTTTATTAAGAACCATAGAATCACCTGGGTTGGAAGGGACCTCCAAAGGTTCAAGCCACATGAAGTGGCCAAGATATCCTCAACTAGATCAGGTTGCCCAGAGTCTTGTCAAGAAGATGTCTAGTTGCAAACAACAATTCTGACTGCAATAGCAATTTGTTCTTTTTGATAAACCTATCATCAACAAGCATAGATAATTTACTGCATTTAATGTTTTGTACTGGCGCAACCTCTTGTTCTAGAATCATCTGCTCTGAAAGGCAGACAAGTAAAACCTGAACATGATTCTCAGACCTTCTCCCAAAGAAATGCAATGAGTCTACATGAAGATATTCAAGGTAGAATCATAGAATTGTTTAGGTTGGAAAAGATCTAGACCAACCATTAACCTAATTGCACCAAGCCCACTACTAAAACATGTCCTTAAGCTCCATACCACACCATCCTTAACTACTTCTTTCATAGATACAGCTGTTTTGCACTGTCAACCGTGCTGGCACTCCTACTTTAGCTACACAGCTTTTACACTGACTTGTGGGTATTCAAGATTTTTGAGAAAGCTGCCAGGGTTGGTTTCCATTTCTATGGGCTAAAACCTTTTAGTTTCTCAGACAAAGTTAAAGAATATCTGGTGTTTTTTGAAATAGCGAACACCCTCACCAATCATTTATTGTACATACACAAAACCAGGTGTATGTACACAATAATCACAGCACCACAATAATCACAGCAAACACTTTGAAAATGTGGTTCTGAACACTATAGAGCCGCTTATTTTGTTTAAATAATGAGTGTGTGATTTCTAGTGATGGTATTCTACTACAACTTCCAGTCACTTTTGAAAACCAAATCTGCAAGTGTCTTTTAAAAGCTAAGCAATCCCTAAGAAAATGAGGCAACAGAAAAGTCTTTGGGGACAGATCAGCTGCTGGTCTAAGCCTAAATTCTTTGTTGTTCATGGAGTGGTTTTAGTGGCTCCAAGACGCCTGAAGTCTGGCTCCTGAACATAAAAGGTATACGCGGCTGCTTATGTCACTGAGCATTTGTGACAGGAAGATACAGTAGCAGTAGGAGATCTTTCATATTGATTCCCAACACCCTGAGTATTGGTAGGGCTTTTCTTCAATGATACCATACTTTTGCTGTTTTAGAAGTCAAGCTGGCTTCAGACCAGACTACCACCATTTATCATACCCATCGTGATGGGCATGCCAAATTCAGGTAGTTTCCGTTTTTGTTTGGTGAAGAGTATTCCAAGAATAAAGTTACAGTCTGAAATCCTGAACGCATCCATACGATGCCATACAACTAAATGAAGGAAACAACGAAAAGAATAAAAATCCCAACTGCAGTACATAATTCTCTCTTGCAAATGGCAAGAATGCAGGATCCAGGAACTAAGTTTAAAGGTTATTGCTGAGCGATTCAGGAACTCTGTAAATCAAACAAACCAACCAGAACTAATGTCCCACAACAGTCCAACAGCAACTGCTCATCAAAGGAAGATGTCTGCTTACTGCAAGTCCTTACGAAAGTTACTGTTTTGTGTCTAAAGAATATATTGCTTCCTCTCTCTATATTGCTTGAGTTTACTCAGCAGTTTATTGTACCTGCAACATGAACGATTTTATTGCTTTTGTGCTAAAAACATATTTCCTCTTATTGCTGAAATCTTGCTATTAGAAGAAATGGGACAATTTTTTAAAAATCCTCTCCCAGGCTCTGAGGATGAATATACGAAAAAACAGACTGCAGTAAATTTTACCCATCAAGATACAACTTGTTACTAAGTCAAGTCAAGCATGTTAAATAAAAATGGGCTTCAGTTCTTTTAACACAATTACACATTACGAAAAAGTCTTTAGTCATTATGATGAAGATATAAACGATACTTCACTGTAGACAGAGTGGTGAACCTAACACCCCTGGTCTTACACATGGGACAACAAAATGACAGAATCCTGCAAGCTGGCTGGATTTCTGCCATTCCCATGGGGATTTTACACTGTAACTCTAAAGTGACAGCAGATAATTGCTTAATTCTGCAAGGTCTGAAAAAAGCCTGCCTGTCAAATGTTTCTTTTGATCAGGTGAGGCTGGCAGCTTTGTACTCACAGTGCTGAACATCCAGGAGTTCATTCACTGGTGTGTTACACAGTACCTGTCCAGTACCATAAACCATGTTAAAATTTGGTCCAACAGCTTTGGGCAAATCTATGTCATTGACTTCTAGAAGACTTCTCTGGCTCATGCTGCACAGTCTTAATTTAGGACATATCTGTGGAAGAAACAACACCTTCTCTGGAGGTCACAGCAGTAGCCTCAGAGGCATAATTGTGTTTCTCATCTGTTTGTGATGAAAAGAAACCATGTGCTACTCCTCAAATGAGGGCAAACCACATCCCTACGAGCTAGATTTGTGGGACTTCTATAATTAATACTTTCCTCCGTTTGACACAAACGGCTCCTGAGGAGAGGAGCTTCCAATTACAAATCTCTCTGCTCTGGCACAAGGAAAAGTTCGGCTCCCCTGGTACGCTGGAGAGCCTCTGTGGATTTGAGCAGCCTGTGGAGTAAGAAAGATGACAAGGACATGAGATGAACCAGCATGAGAAGAGGGGACAACATTATCATGAACAGGCCGGTATAAGCAAAACAACAGCTGCCCTCAGGACTGAATTTTGGTTGCAGTTGTGCCTCATGACACTTCTTAGCAATTTGATACATAAGACCAAATGTGGAAAAAAAGGAGGGGAGATAAACTGCATGATGTTACCTTTCTTTTTACTTTTAAAAGTGCCATTCTACATTATTCAGCCTCTCTACATGATTCAGCTCATGACTTTCACTGTCATTTATTTCCAATACTTTGCATACCTGCACAACTGCAGGCATACACTGCATGGATATTTATGAAGTGATTATTTCTTATACAGAAATGCGTAACAAAAGGCAATGACTAGAGTTTCATTAGCATTCAGCAGCAGATAAAGAACACCAATATCCTACACTGCGCAGGGGACCAGAGTCTAACTGCGGAGCATCTGTAAATTGCAGTGAAGCCAAAGGAGCTGTAAGTTCACAGCTCTACAGGACCATGCCATGCAATTATAAAACTAATAAGATTACAAAGTAAAAGCCAAATATCATGAAGGTTGAACCAAGTAAATAATGGAATTTGAATCCAGAATTGCAACTAAAATTAATTATTGCTCTGACAAATCTCTACAGAGCCTTGTTTACACACAACTCATTCACATTGGAGATTCAGCTTTGTGTATAGCGTATAATTCTTAATGTCACAGAAACTTTGCCACAAAAAGCTACAGTCATTCAAACGTCCATGTGAAAAGGACAGATTCCATTCCAGCGACACAGTTGTCTCTACTATCTATACTGTACATTGCGTATATTCTGTCATTCAACTCTAAGTATTGCTGTTTTTACACTTGAGTTTGTTGGATTTTTTTAAACTGTAATGCAAGATACTGAAGCAACAACACATTTCGCTGACTTTGACATTCAAAAGAATAGAATGTCCTACCCATATCAGGGCAATAACACATTGAGCTTCCATCCACACTAATGACAGCAGTACTCTAAACCCCCATACACTTGCACTGGGATTTACCTTCAGCTTCACAAACGCATCTGCCATGTAGATTTTTCTCTCTGACAATGAGGTCTTCAAATGAGAAAACTATGTTTTAATTCCAGTGCATTCAGTAAAAGGTAAAATGTTTTGAAATTTAACCATTTATAAGAGAGAAGTTCTGCTTTTCAGATCAGAACTATCATCCTACAATGAAGCAAAATGACACATGCACAGTGGCAAGAACCACAATCTCTCCTGGATGAAACTGCCAGACAGGGAGAAAATATTGTTTCATGTTGCAGTTCTGGTTGCATACAATTATGAACTAGATATGCTCTGAGAATATACAAGCTTCAGTATTTTAAATTATACAGAGAACAATGAAAACAAGTTCTGATTTGATAGGAAAGTTAAGGGGAACTACTTCATGTGTTGCAAGAAATCTGTAGGTTATTTTATTAGGTATTTTCTTATATTCTTCTGGAAAAATAAACTTGTCTGAGAAACTGAGTGTGCACTACAAATGCACAGCTGAAAAGGACCATGCTGTTTCCTCAATTTTGAAGATCCTCCCTGAATTCCTTTTAAAATTAACAGTATAATGAGCTCTAATGTCCCATAGCTATGTGAAAACACATGGCTGACATTTCAAAAGGAAGGCAAAGCATATCCTCTGTGAACATAACATCCACCCACAACTTGGGAGAGCAGGTAATGCTTTAAAACAACTACTGACCTAATTCATACTGAGATGTAAAATAAAGGTATAAAAGTACTCACAGAAAACTTGTTGCAGTGAGATTATTACAGTAAACACCATACAAATCAGTATAATTGGACAGTATTTTGAAGAGCGTTCTGATGACATACAAATGGCAATTTGTGNATTTCAAAGGAGGTACGCTATTTCAATCTCATTTTAATTAGCAAACTTACTGTAAAATCATGGCAAACATGGAGAAGTCTGGGTAATACATCAAAAAAAGACCCTGAGCAACATTATAAATCTGTAAGAACACTGGTTATTTTGATTTAGGACATCTCCCTTAAGCCATACGATTCATTTTGGTCACTGGGGTCGTGTATCCTGTGATTTTTATAGAAACCCATCACACACCCTTTAATGAATGCATATAAACCAAAGACAGCATCACAAGAATGTCTGGAAAGTAACACGTTAAGGATCGTCCTCCTAGCTGACAATCAGACATCACTGGGTGATCTTGCTCTCTGAGACAGGTTAGAAGGAATACAGCCACAACAAATGAGCCAAAAAGCCTTCTGTATCTCCTGGTTTCTAAAAGCATATATTACAGGATTGATGATGGAGTTGTAGGTAGCTGGCAGGAGGGTGGCATAGGTGTATATAGAAGGATAGGTGTAATCTGCTATTAAGGAATAGAGTGTAAAAGGCATCCAGCAAGCAGCAAAAGTCCCCAAAATAATGGCCAAAGTAGACACTCCTTTTCGGGTGGTCACGTAGTGGGAAGTGGCCAGGAAATGGTGTTGCAAGGCAATCTGATGAGCGTGGCGCATCACGATTTTACAGATTTGAACGTAGAGCTGCAGCATGAGGGCAAACATAAGCAAGAAAGAGACAGAAAGGACAGCTGCATTATTTTTAGTGAGTGGTCTGATAACGCTGCAGGTGGATTCATCTCTGAGGCAGTTCCAGCCCATTACAGGCAGCAGTCCAATACAAATAGATGCTCCCCAGAGCAATATAAGCATGACATAGGTAAAAGTGACAGTCCTCTCTGAATTGTAAGTCAAAGCATAATACAGGGAGAGGTAACGATCAACAGTGATAGCCAGCAAGCTGCCGACAGATGCTGAGAAAGAGGCAACAATCAGTCCAATTGTAACCAGTTTTGTAGCTTCTGATTGCAGAAGGTATGCAAAAACAAAATTGATGATCAATCCAATGCCCGCTAAGAGATCTGCGAGTGCCAGGCTGCCTATCAGGAGGAACATGGGGGCACGAAGACTGGGATTATGGAAAATGATAAGAACCACAATGGCATTTTCACAGGAGATAAGGGTCCCTGAAGTACACAAGACAATGTCCCAGGGGTTTACCAAAAGCTCTGGCTCTGGGTCTACGACAGGAACCAGGGAGGCGCCTGCAGCTGAGACATTCTCGGTAGAGCTTACTTCTACATGATCCTGAGGCAGCCAGCTCAAATTAACCTTCAGATCTTCATTCATTTTAACCCCTGGCTTCTTCAACAAAAAGACATTATTTTTAATGTTCAGATACAGAACACTAGATAGACACAACCCCACAGATCATGCACCGCCCTAGACGGCAACACCGAGGAAACGTGAAGGCAGGCACTTGTTACATAAATGTGGCAATTAACACAAAAATAATAACGGGGTGGTGGGGGGAAAGCCTTTAAATCACTACCCGAGACGGTCTGCCCAGGGGCGGCTGAGCGATCCGGACAGTAACTGCATCGGGATGGAAGCACAGGCACCGGAGGGAGCCCATAAAACATCTAAATCCCCAAAACCGCTGCAATTTGGGGTGGGGACCGGCTGTAGGGCGGTGTGAACCCTGTGACTGAGCAGCCACCATATCCAAGTGG
>VZRI01002512.1:0-20674 GCA_013397515.1 Upupa epops | reverse complement strand
CGGGGAGGGGAGTGGGGGGCATGCACCAGCCTCCCCCCGCTCTTCCCCGCCCTCCTCGTGTCCCCTACCTCCGACGTGCGCGCCCCTGAGGCGAAACATCCGGCGAGCACACCCCACACGACCTAGCAGACCTGCTCCAACTGGCCTTACTGGTGAAACCTGGGCATGCGGATGGTTGCCACCTGCAGAGGATGACATTAAGGACACCAGGATCTGGAGTACTTCCTATGTGGGAAGTGGGATGGTGTAGCCTGGAGGGAAGGAGGCTGAGGGGTGACCTGGCTACAACTACTTGAAAGGAGGTTGTAGAGAGATGGGGGTTGGTCCCGTCTTCCAAGTAGCAAGTGATAGGACAAGAGGAAATGGCCTCAAGTTGCTCCAGGGGAGGTTCAGACTGCATGTAAGGAAGAATTTCTTAACTGTGTTAAGTTACCAAGCATTGGACCAGGCTGCCCAGGGAGGTGGTGGAGTCACCAACCCTGGAGATATTTAAAAGACATAGAGAGGGACTGATTTCATGGTGCTCTGGCAGTGCTGGGTTAATCACAGAATCACTCTGGTTGCAAAAGACCCTTGGGATCGTCAAGTCCAACCGTCAACCCTGCTCTACAAATTCACCCAAATGGTTGGACTTGAGGATCTTAACGGTTTATAACAATCAGTTCTGTGATTCAGTATCAGATGGTGCATGCAGGTAGATGGAAACACTAATGAGTTTGAAACAGGGCTTTCATAGAAACCACTGGGTCAGAGGAGCCACTCCAGGCTGCTTTAGACACCAGATTTCAATGTTTGTGCCCAGAAGATACTCTCCCAAGACCCCTTTATTGTCATAGGAGAGAAATCTGTTCTCCAGAATGTGCCAAAATGTTGGCATGATGTGATCTTTAGGACAGCCCGGGTAATTTTAATAAATCATGCTTTGTCCCTATTTATAACATGATATACCTAAAGCACTTCATAAAACCTATCCCCGGGGAACAATGAGGATCTCCTTCTCCCTTGCTGAGCAACATGCTCAGCAAAAGATGCATGGTGCCATCCTTCATTTAAGTCTACCTCAGTCACTGAGCTAAGCCTTGTGAAATCTTGCCTAGAGTTTCAAGAGGATTTGTTTGTATGTCTGATGACCCTCCTGCTCTATAACAAGGATTAAAAATGTCTGATACACTGATGACTGTCTTCTTGACTTATCCGCTGATGTCTCACCTAGCAGTGAACAAATGCTCTCCTGTAATCTAGGCTGTGTTTGCAGGGTTCTGTGTGTCATTTGTACATTTAGAACAGCTAGATGAAAAAAAATGCAAAAGCTTTTACTCATTCTGTTAAACATTTTGGGATTTTTCCACAGACAAGAATACCAATCTTTCAGTTAGATATTTTAATTTAGGACTTGGGAGAGCTGGTTTTATTCCCTTAGTGAATTTATCAGTTATTCTGTTCCAATTACAACACATTACAAATAAGCATTTTTCCTGTATTGCTGGTTTGTCCCTGCTACTGACAGGGTGGACTGGCTTGGGCATTAGGGCAGATGGCACTGGCATGGATTTCTGCTATAGAACCGTTGTAATGTAGAGGGGAGTATCTTCTTAGGCATTGTGAAGACTTACAAATGAAATTAGTGGTGGATCAGTTAGATAGCTCTTTTACTACTGGCTTGCTACTCATTTCTATCTGTCTCTTGTGAGAATGTTGCCACAGATGGTGTTTGCTGACCCTTAAGCCAGCACAGAACAGCCTGGTGCTGCTGCAAGAGGAAGCAGAGGTTGGGCTGTGCTGGGTTTGGACCTGACCTAGTCTCCCAGTGTAACGCTGTGACTGCCATGGTGATGTTCAAAGTTACTCTGGTCTATCTCAGGCGACACAGTATGACTTTGCACCATACTGACATATCATGAAGCTTTGCCTGTGAACTCCAGTGCTGTTGTGTCTCTCAGGGCATAGTTGGGAAGTTGCTTACTCTTACACAGCCTGTAGCCTGATGTGTCTGGAAAGTCTGGATGCATTCAGTCACACGCTTCTTCCTTGGCCAGCTGTGACTTCCTCTTCTGGGCCATGCCCAGCCATGTGCTGAGTGGGAACTCTGCATGCCATGGATGGGAAGGCTGTTCATACAGCTGAGAGATGAAAAACATTACCTGCTCCAGTGACTGAACAGAAGGATTATCAAGCTTTGGGATGAGTCCTGATTTACCCAGTCAATAAGGATACAGCTGTCCACAGAAATCAAGCAGCCCAATTCAGAATAAAAATAAAAAGATCCTTAAGTGACATATTGACATACTTTTCACCTGGGGTCCTGCAAGCTAGCAAGCAAGTCTTCCTTTGGAAAAATCAGGAGGAGCCCATGCTTCTCTCGCCCAACATGAGCACTCTCTCTTCTTAATCCCTTTTTTGTATGCTCCATACAACCAAAACCACCCGAAAGGCACATCTACTTGAGTGACAGTTCTTAGTTCACTTTTGTCTGGAGTTGTTTTTCCTTTGGAATTTTCCCCATACACTGTGTTATAGTAAGTTAAATAAAGATAGTTTAAAAGTTAATTTTCTAGTAACGGCTCTTGCAGACAGTAATGACTAGCTGCATAAAGGAAGTGTGAAGAAACCAAATACAAGACAGCAGCCTGTCATTTATATCTCCTTTCAGGAGATTTTAAAATCCTCCTTAAATATCCACAGTGGTATTAAATGTCAATTTTAGCTTTCAGAGAAATATTAAAAACTTTGAAAGATGGACATATTAAGCATAAACATTGTTGAAAAACAAATAGTAGGCAGCAAAGTACCATATAGATAGAATTGAATCACTCTACATATAAAGAGTTATTGTCATAATTTCTGTCACACTGAGGCAGTTATGCAGTATTGAAGTGCTTATAGCCCTGACACTTTCTCCTGAACTTTCCTTTATAATTTCACTTTTGCTGAACATTAAGTATTTTAGATAGCAATAGAAATAAAGACAAGTTTTACTTTTAAGTGGGCATCCATCTTCTCTGTGAATGCTCTGCCTTGCTTGGGCCTGCCTTTAATTACTTCAAGAACTCCGTGCTGCAAAGTGAGAAGTGACTTGAATTTCAGCAAATCTATTTGTCATTTCTTTTCCATCCCTTCTTCTGAGTCAGTATGATTTTATCTTGACAGAGGTCTAGCTTCACAAGAATTCTATCTTGAGTGTTACAGGAGTGTTGTTTAGATCCTTAGACCATGTAATGAGCCAAACTGTGTCCATGCACAGAATTGTGTGGCTATCACTGACCTTTCAGAATCCTTGAGCTGGGAAACCCTGGGCACTGCACAGACTGTTTTACCTTCTGTTTTCTTTTTAACTTTCTTTTTTTCCTCCCATTGGTGAACCAAGTGTTGAAGCCTTCATTCATCTTTTTCTGTATTGCTAGCAAGCTGAAAACAAATAGGAGCATAAATGGAGTAGAGAGAGTGCTTTGTCCCAAATCAGTCCTTTGCCCATTTCTGAATGAAAGAAAGAAATTGAAGAATAAAAGAATACATGCCAATCTATAAAACTTTATAGAAAATTAGTCTTGTCACACAGACATGATGTTATTACAATGGGAAGGTACATTTTTTCCTCCACAGATACAGCAGATTTCTGAAAAACGCTTGTCTTCTCATATGTCATTATAACACAAGTGCCACTTTTTAATGAAAGTGCTTGTGGAGAGGTTTAATACCTGTTTTGCTACAATCTCTTCGAACACCGACTTCCAACAGAGCCAGTGCCAGACTTGCAGTTATTCAACGACTCACAGGACTCAAAAGAATGGGCAAGTTACAAAGACAGGTGTAAAGGCAAAAGGAGAGGAAAGCAAGGCACTGGGAAGAGCAGCTTTTGGTCACAGCTTGTTCAGACAACTAGTTTTTTAAGGCATGCAGCTATTTCTCAGAAGGAGTTATGTAGTCGTACCTATGTCATGGGGGACTGAGTGCTGGAAAGCATTAACTGTGCACAAGAGGTAGTTGGTTGTATAGGTTCCCTGTGAGTTGTAACAAAGAGGACTGTTGTGATATTAAGGAGAATCATGAGTAGAAATGGAAAGATAATATTATGTCTGGACAGAGAATTGATGAGATCAATATTTGAAAGCCTGGGTATGGCTCAGGCCAGCATGTTTTAAAAAGGTGCTGAGAAAGAAGAGGGGACACAGGAAAGAGTTACAGAAATTATACTGAAAACCAGAAAAAAAGTCTCATAGTGAAGGATAGTCTAAAAGAAGATCAAGGGATGTCTGGCTTACAGCAGTGTTCTTTCACCTGAGCTTCACGTGGTTCTTGAATCAATGAGTGTATGTCTGGAAATTGCAGTTAGAGAAGTTCAAATTCAAAATTAGGCTCAAATACTTAATAGCAAGATAATTAAGCACTGGAAAGACACATACACGCAAGTAATGGTTCAATTTCTTCAAAACCATTTGGTAGATGCTCTCATCAAATACAAATTCTGCACAGGGAGGCAGAATAAAAACCTTACCCAAAAGTAGCAATTGGTTTTTTGTTTATTGCAGGTTATTAGAGCAAGGGAAATTTTCTTGTAACTTACAGTTTGTTCTCTTCAAGTAAAAGAACATGATGGTCTTAGATGTTTGAAAACAACTCCTTTTCCATTAGGTGCCAAATCTCTCAGCAGCCAAGGCTGCTGTAAGGAGTTGTCCTTTGGCTTTCTGTTTGATAAATGGCTCAGTATCCAGGGGTTTCAAAATTGCCTGGTTTGCGGAGTTGTTTCCCTGCATATACATCTCACCGTTTTTTTTGGTAGCTACTGTGTCTCTTTGCTGCTCCCTTAAGCAAAACATATTGATTTTATTTTACTTCTGCATATGTACTTTAAATAACTTCTATCTTTTTGGATGATTTATCATGGCTGGACTATTTTGGAACTGAGAACAGTGTTACTTGGTTTTTACTTCTGTGCAGCTTTTGGCTATTTTTTGTTACAAGAAGTGCTTTCACACCTGTCTTCATTTACTAATTGGTCATAAAGCAGAAGATCAATATGAGAGGCACTGAGTTTCTTCAGGCCATGACAAAGTGCTTGAAGTTCTTCAAAAGGGCACAGAGGACATGAGTGATACGCTCACTTCTTAGAAAGAAAACAAGGTAAGCTCGATAAGAATACTGAAAGGTGGATGTTATCCTGGGACAGTGAAGTACTACAAACCACTCTGTTGTCCATTCTTCAGTGGAAAGTCTGGCTTGCAGCTGTATTGAGTTGATCTTTTGGCTGACAAAGTGATACCCCAGAGCTGAAAATTATTCATGTCATATTGATATTTAAAAGAGATAATGGGCATCACAGCTCTCAAAAGCATGAGCAATATTTCTGAAAAGTGTGTTCAGATAGAATAGGTGAACCATCCAACTTCTCTGACAGAAGATCAAGTAAGTATAACTTATGAACAATGATTTAGATGTTCATGTTTGTGTCTTTGTGGAAATCATGGCAACAATGCTTAAAGTTAAGACATATGACTATGGGAGCTGGCAATTGTTGTAGGCAATGCCATCATAGTGTCTTAGCAAACTGTATGAACCCTATGACAATTGATCAGGCTGCTAAAGAAAGAAATGTCTGCTGCACACATTTATGGTGTGAGCATGATATCCCTGAAACTGTTTGTAAACTCACAAAGGTAATTTCAAAAATTTTTCAAGTGAAATGGATTGCAGTGCATGTCATGGGAAATGTTAGCTGTGTGAGCATGTTGGGTGAAGGATGATGAACTTTGTTGAAGTTCATCAGCAAGATGAACTCCTCACTCAGAAGTATTAGTTTTCTTTGATGACTGCTTTGTCACCAATGTATCTTTGAAGTTCTTTGTGGATCAAACATGTCTTCACACAATTATTGCTCATGTGAAAGTGTTGCTCCATTAACAGAACTGTTGGAATTTCTTGTGTGGTGAATTGTTTGCATTTACACACCAAGATACACTCTGACACCATCTTTCTGAGTTGCTTATTTGCTCACACCAGTGTTAAAGATCCGAGGACACCAAGTGCCTAATAATGCAGCAGGTTAAAAAGAAGATTCATTAAATATGATCATAGTTAATGATTCATAGATTCATGGAATAATTTAGGTTGGAAAGGTCCTTCAAGTTCATCTAGTTCAAACCCCTGTGCCATGAGCAGGGATACGCCACCAGACCGCATTGCTCAAGGCCCCATCCAGTCTGGCCTTGAACACTTCCAGGGAGGGGACATCCACAACCTCCCTGGACAACCTGCTCCAGTGTCTCACCAGCCTCATCATGATGAACTTTCTTCTGAATGCCAGTCTAAACCTTCCCTCTTCCAGCTTGAAACCATTACTCCTGGTCCTACCACTATAAGCCCTTGGAAACAGCCCCTCTCCAGCTTTCCTATAGCTCCTTTTAGGCACTGGAAGGCCACAATAAGGTCACCTTGGAGCCTCCTCTTCTCCAGACTGAACAGCCCCAACCCTCTCAGTCTGGCCTCATAGCAGAGGTTCTCCAGCCCTCTGATCATCCTCGTGGTCTTCCCCTGGACACACTCCAGCACATCCACATCATTCTTGTAATAAGGGCTCCAGGACTGGATGCAGTACTCCAGGTGGGGTCTCACCAGACTGGAGCAGAGGGGGAGAATCACCTCCCTTGACCTACTGGTCACACTTCTCTTGATGCAGCCCAGGATGCAGTTTGCTTTCTGTGGGAAAGCCACAAGCTTTCCTCAAAGCGAAAATTGCTGGCTTATGTTGAGTTTTTTGTCTATCAACACACTCAATTCCTTCTCCTGAAGGCTGCTCTGAATCTGTTCCCCACCCAGCCTGTATTTGTGCCTGGGATTACCTTGACCCAGGGGCAGGACCTTGTACTTGGCCTTGTTGAATCTCATGAGTTTGGCAGTGGCCCAGCTCTCAAGCCTGTCCAGGTCCCTCTGGATGGTCTCCCTTCCCTCCAGCATGTTCACCACACCACACAGTTCAGTGTCATTGGCAAACTTGCTGATAGCAATTATTAGATGAACTCTTGCAGACGTCAGACTTGTTGATACAAACATATCCTTTGGTTCTAAATGCTATGAATCTCAAAGATATCAGAGTTTTATTTGACCTTTGTGCTGTAAGTGCTATTTTTAATGTATCTGTCATGTAAGTAGCTGGGTACAGAATAATAAAATTGTTTAGGTTGGAAAAGATCTTTAGGAGCATTAACCTAACTGTCCACTGCTAAACCATGTCCATCTCTAAGCTTTATGGAATTGAACACATCTTAGGATTGTGTTTCAATCACCTCCCTGGGCAGCCTGTTCCAACGCCTGACGACTCTTTCAATGAAGAAGCTTTTCCTTACATCTCACCTAAACTTCTCCTGGTGCAACTGGAGGCTATCACTTGTTGCTTTCAAGAAGAGAACACCACCCACCTTTCTACAATCTCCTTTCGTGTATCTGTAGCTGTAGTCAGTGGTAAGGTCTCCCCTCAACCTTCTTTTCTTCACACTAAACAGCTCAAGCTCCCATAGCTGCTTCTCATAGCATGTGTCTGCCAGGCCCTTCACTAGTCTTGTTGCCCTTCGTTGGATATGCTCCAATATCTTAATGTCCTTCTTCTATGGAGATGCCCAAAACTGGGCGTAGTGTTCAAGGTGTGGCCTCAACAGTGTTGTTTCTATAAAACAGGCATTTTTTCATTATTTTTCACATAATTAATGTGACATCTAATGAAATAAACTATTCAGAATCCTCCTGCTCCTCTGACTGCTTTTACTAGCTAACTATAGGCAGCATCTTCACATTTAGCATATTAATACACGAGCAGAACTATTATTGATTGTGCTGTATGTTAGACAGCAAGTGTGACCCAGATAATCAAATATTACCACATGGACTTTTAATTTTTCGATTACTTCCAGAATTCTCTTTCAAAGGCAAAGGTGCAGTAACAAGGAGAATAAACTGCTTCCTGTTGACTGATCTTTATGTTTGTTTTCACTCTGTTAAAAAGAGTAATAAAGATATTAATGTACTTTTCATCGATGCTCTGACCGTAACTCCCTCCTGTTTGTATCCCTAACTTAATTTCCTTTATAAAACATTGCCGATGAAATTTTCTTTTATCTTGTTTGGCCATTCATAACCGATGTTTCCTCTGCACTGTCTTCCCTGTTCTCAACAGTCAGTAAGAGGAGAGAACCATGATCAGGCAACAGTAGTTTATCAAGTTACTGTTTGGTTGCTGAGATGCACTAACTGCCTCTATCCCTGTTCTTAGACTCAGTTACAAAGTTATGTGATTTAATTTATCTTATGGTAAAAAAATCAAATGGCATAATTTTGTATTTTTCATATTCCAAGACTGATTGCATGGGCAACATCACATACATTTGTTGAGTTGGTAGTGGTAATAATTTATTGGAGTTAGTAACCCTGAAATCAGTAGCAGAATCAGATTGGCTAGAAGGATCCTTCGGAGCAAACCCGGACCAGTTAAACAGCCTGGACATCCAGGGCTCTGTCCACTTTGAATATTGGTAGAGATGGAGATTCTACTGTATCTCTGGGCAAGAATGTATGAACTGGAATTCTATTAAAGTTAAATATTTAAGAATGTGACAAAACCCAGTAAGAATCTGTAATGGGCAGTATTAAATTGCTTTTCAGAATGGTAAAGAACAAAATGTTTCTAGTTTTTTGAAGTTCTTGCTACTATTCCAAGTGGTAAAAAGATATAAGACACTGGTAATACCTCATTGGGATTCAGAAGGAAGTAATTTGGTTTTTGTTTTGAATTAAGCAAAAGTCTTCACAGTGATACCTTTAGCACAGGTCCAAAAGGCAATGACTGGGGATGTATCATTGTGACATTTGTTTAGTGCATGTCATGTACATTAGAAGTAAAGGCAGTAAAATTTTACCTGCCTAGTTACATAATTTTATCATAGAACCATAGAATCATCAGGGATTGGAAGGGACCTCAGAAGATCATCCAGTCCAATCCCCCTGCCACAGCAGGGCTACCTAGNTAGAATCACCTCCCTCGACCTGCTGGCCACACTTCTCCTGATGCAGCCCAGGATGCAGCTTGCCTTCTGGGCCACAAGTGCACACTGCTGGCTCATGTTGAGCTTTTTGTCCCCAAGCACCCACAAGTCCCTCTCCTCAGGGCTACTTTCCAGCCAGTCACTGCCCAGCCTGTATCTGTGCTTAGTATTGCCTCACCCCAGATGCAGGACCTTACACTTAGTCTTGTTAAACCCCATGAGGTTGGCTTGTGCCCACCTCTCCCGCTTGTCCAGGTCCCTCTGGATGCCATCCCTACCCTCTGGCATGTCTGCTGCAACACACAGCTTGGTGTCGTCAGCAAACTTGCTGAGTGTGCACTCAATGCCTCTGTCCATGACACTGACAAAGATGTTGAACAAGACTGGTCCCAGGACTGATCCCTGAGGGACTTCGCTTGTCACTGGCCTCCACTTGGACACGGACCCACTGACAGCCAGTTCTTTACCCATCTAGTGGTCTACCCATCAAACCCCTGTTCCACCAGCTTGGAGACCATAACATGGTGCTGGACAGTGTCAAAGGCCTTGCTCAGGTCCAGGTAAATGACATCAGTTGTTCACCCCTCATTCATTAATGTTGTGACCCGTTCATAGAAGGCCACCAGGTTTGTCAGGCAGGATTTGCCCTTGGTGAAGCGATGTAGTCACATTCTTTTAGTTGCTAGCCTTCTGACAACATTAAAATCCCCATTTCTAAGAACAGGTAAGGTCAAGTCGCAAAATGCACACACTACAAGGAAATAAAGCACCTTACGAAGTTCTGCAGTAGTTGGATTTCAAGGAACACGTACAGAAATTTTAATTTATATGAGGAAATGATTGCATGTATTATTTGTCACTCACTTTTCATCCTTCTGGAAGTGAATCAGTTGCAGACATATTTGTAACAGTCCTATGATTTGATTTCGGTTTACATGCTAGGTGTGTCAAAGCATTTTATTTTGAGATGTGCATCTCAAATACTGATAACACACCAAAAATTTCTATATTAATCAAATTATTTGACCTGGCATTTAAGCTCTGGGCTGCGAAGGTCTTGACAGCAATTTCTGTTTCAAGAAGAGCAAGAAAATGATTTTTAGTATCTGTAGGACTAACTATAGCCTGTGATGAATTATAAAGTAGATCACAGACTTCTAGTATTTTACTATCTGAACAGTGACCCAGAAAAAACTCTTTCTGTGGCTGTAAAAGTGATTAATTTTCATGGCTCATTCTTCCATAGAAATAATTTAAACTGGGATGACCACTGTCTGTAATGAGAGTGATTTTGAGTCACACATTTCTGAAGTTCACAGAGAACACATCTATTCACAAATCAATTATTTGTAACTGGCATCACTTCTTACCATGGTGGAACTTACATGTACAAATGCTAATTATATACTCAATCATATTTCTGCTTCAGTGATCATGCTTATAATTCAGTTTTTTAATCCTAGAAACTCTTCTCATTTAAATTAAAAAATGCTTTAAATTAGTGATTTTAAATTATGTGTATTAGGGTTGAAATGAAGGCATGAAAATGACATGTTTATTATCATGTATGGTCTAAAACCTAGTGAATAGTCATAAATTGGGGGAGCTGTTATAATGCTGGAGTTTCCCTAAATGTCAAATCCTTCATACACCTGACATTTAAACGGTGACAGAAAGAGGAATGGTAAAATATGAAACCATAGAGCTGATAATTGAAAACTGGCCTTCAAAAGTCAGGTCTGCAGCAGTGCTACCTTGGTCACAGATGCAGGAGGTGTGTGATTAAGTATCTGTACCTGTAAAGATTTATAACAGCAATGATTAATTCACAGCAGTCATGTTAATAAAAAATAGCTCTAGAAAGAAGGATTCAGGATAAGGGGGAAAAAGGTGATGAGCAGAACTGGTGGTTCATCATGACTTCATTTACATGACTATAAATCTATAAGCACTTGATGCCACTTCTGCATATTTGGGTTCAATGTTTGACTGATACTAAATTATCCCAAGTTCTGGTAGTGAACTCAGGGCTGATGCAGTGACAGTGTAAATAGCACAACTGTACAACTGCTGTACATGCATACACCAGTACATCCCATAGCTGAGAACACTGGACTGCCTCACATTACCCTAATGGGACAGTAAATATAGCCAGAGCTTCTATAACAATAAAGCATAGACATTGTTCTTGCATACAGAGTGTATTCAGAGTCCTTTAAAGATCTCTGTCTCTTGCTTTTAAGAGGAATGAATATTCAGTAAACTCTTGAATATTCAGGTTGTGAGAATGATGGTTGATTATGATGAAGATTCAATCTTTCAGTTTGATTATTTGTGGTGTAATATTATCCACTCATTCTGTTAAATATCACTCGCTGGGGGAATCACAACCACTAAAAGTGTTTGGGGATTTCAAGCCTGGTACAATGATTTTTCTCTCCTTTTTCTCTCTCTGGCAGGAGTAACACTTCTTCTCAGGGTTGAGAAGGAAGGGGGGTGAGACAAAAGCAAATGGAAGTGTTTCTCCTGGGAGCCTTCCCTGGGGAAAGCACTGCTTCTGAATCTAGAGTAAGGCCTTTGTGTAAAATTAGTCCTTACTGATAGCTTAACACTCTATGACAAACTCATTTACAGCACTAGCCTTGGGGTTGGGGTTTTTTTTGTATCTTTGTGGCTTCTTTTAGCTCCTTTTTTCAGTCTTGCTACAAAGGCTGCTATAGCCCATTAGGTTTAAGCTGATCCCAGGAGAACTGCTATACGTGCCAATAACCACCGCAGAAATGGCCTGAACAGAAGCTATAATAATACTCTGTCCTCGTTTGTGACTGATAACATTTCTTCTTTCCATCTTTTCCTTTCTGAACCCCTGTGACAGAGTAATGGTTTATAGCCTGGGAAAGAGGCCAGAAGGTAGTGCAGTGACCAGGTGAGGAAGTACAATGCTGACCAACTGCAATGTGAGAAATTCCTGGGTTTGTGCATGGTGGCTATTGTATGGAAAAGGTAAAAGTCCAGCAGGACCTTGAAGCTGTTATTGCTGCTGCTTGTCATAGCACTCGTAAAATTCAAAGAGGCATTTTGCAGAAGACATTTTTGGGATTATATTCTCTGTAATGTTTGGTCTGAAGACTTTTAGTATCAGAGAGGCTTTTGGAGAGATCTGGCATAAAATAGGCTGAGCAGAATTAGCTTTTCTTTATGTAGGCCAGGAGAGTTCTCGGTGACATACTGGTGCATTTTTGATCTGTAACAACTTTAAAAAATGGTTAGGCTCTGGTTTTATCAATTTACTGAATACACATAAGACAGAATTCTGGACTCACCATCTGGCAAACATGAGGCATCTATACTGGTCTGAAAGACACCCTGATTGTGACTGCAATTAGCTGCTTGAAACGGGTGCTTGGATATGTGTCAAGTACAGCGAGTGAAATAAGAAGATCTAGTAAGTACTATTAAGCAATGAAGTGAGTTAGAGAGGAAATTATCATACTTGATAGTAGGTGGTTAATAATAAATATTAAAATGTACGTATTGCTGTAAAGAATCTGTAACATGTACAACAGGAGCTGAAATGTACAGCTGTTAGGCTGCTGGATGGTTCTGCATTTTGATTCCTCTCTTGCTGTGTGTTTGAGGCCACCCAGATGGCATGAAAGCACCATACAGCTACTTGCTCACTCCTACCCTGCTCTGGTGGGATGGGGAGGAGAAAATACAACAAAAGGCTTAAGTGTGGAGGCAAAGAGCAGGGTAGGGTTCACTCACTAGTTATGGTCATGGGCAAAAGACAGACTTGACTCGGGGAAACAAAATCCATTTCACTTAAACCCACCACCAACTCACCAATTGAATCAAAGTAGGATAGTGATAAGTACAACCAGGTCTTAACTAAATGCACCTTTACCCCTGCCCCTTCCCCTCTTCCCAGGCCCAGCTGGGCTACTTCCACTCCAACAGCACAGGGATGCAGGGAATGGGGATTGTGGTCAATCTCAGTCTATCCCATGTTGTTTCTGCTGCGGAGAAAGCAGAAACTCCCTTCTACTTCTTCCTCATTGGGGAAATTCCACACAGCCATCTCCTGCTGCATTATGGCATCCTTCCCACCAGAGACAGTCTTCCATGAACTTCTCCAGATGGCATGGATCCTTTCCATGGGCTGATGACCTTCCAGCATTTGTTTGACTGCTTTGGTTGGGAAGCTCTCGGAGTCACAGACTTGTCTGAGAGCACTGTGTTGCTCCAGTGTGGGGTTCTCCATGGGCTGCACACTGGACTCTCTCTATTGATCTCTAAGGGCTGTAAGGTCAGAGCTTGTCATCTCATTGTGGGCCAAAGTGGAATGGCTGCTCCATCATGCCTCACTCCCATCTTCCTCACCGACCTTAGTGACCTAAGGTGTGATACCTTGGTGTCAGCATGGTTGTCTCTACCAGGTTCCACTCTGAAACAAAATTGCTCCCAAAACAAAGGCACTTGCCCAAAAGGTTTTTTTACGTACATTAATAAAGAGAAGGCAATTGTCTAAGCCTCAGCTGGAGATGGATCTGACTTGGATCTGGAGGAGCTTCAAAGCTTCATGCAGGAACAAACCAGTAGCCCCCATCTCCTGCTACCAAAACCCCATCAGACGTACACCATGCTTTCTGAGCACACTGTAATTGTTGAATCTGGTCTTATGTTCAGTCTTTGTTTCAGCATGAAGTCAGATCTTTGGCTAGTAAAAGAGGAATATTTTGGACTCCTCTGTGTCTAGACAAGAGCTGGTAAGAGCCCTACTTATGAGAGAAAGAGATCTAACAACCAGCAAATGACCCAACATATTTTCATCTAACCCTGCAATTTGTTTCCTTGATTTTTATTTTCCTGGTGGTTGTGTTTGTTTGTTTGGCTAAGTGCATCCTTCTGGATGTGGACATAAAAGAACAGGAACATTTTATACATTGTCAATACTCTAGATGTAAACAGTTATAACATATTTTCATCCATTTTCAGGAAACTAAAGAGAAGCCTCCAAGGATGTGCCTGCCTCATTGTTCTATTTATGAGAGATATATTATTTATTTGACCTAAATATTCTTGTATGTTTCCCATCTTGTAAAAACAAGTGCAAGAGTTTGTATGTTTGGTATATTGACAAGCTGCCTGGAGCTACTCATCTAAACCATAGGAGCTCCTGCTTTTGCTTATTTTTTGCTCCCTAGCTGCTGTGGTGTAGCTGTGTATTGATTCCACAGACTGGCTTCTTTGGTCTTTATTTTTTAGTGCTCTGACATTTCGTTGCCTGTGTGGTATGTAAACTGTGGTTACTGGAGTTAAGCTATGTTTGGTGTATATTTATGTGAAAGCATTTCAGTTCCTCTTTAAATTAATAGATGTATGAGTGGGCTAATTAGAAGTGAATCAATCTGAATTGATTTCAGAATGAATACAAATGTCTCAACCAGACAGGTTTGTAAAAGAAATTAGAAAAAAAGAATTTTCCTCATAGATTTCTCAGCTATACCACAGCATGAGAAAATAAGCCAAACAGAAAACAGAACTTTATCTGAAGTTTATGATTGATTGCTTTGGGTGTTGTCAAACTGTTGCTAAAATGACTTACTATGTTAAACTCCAACCACTTTGGCTGCGACTTTATTTCCAAAATGTAGAATACATTTAATACAAGTTAGGTCACAGGCTGGACTTGATGATCTTAGAGGTCTTTTCCAGCCTCAATAATTCTCTGGCTCTGTGATTCTGAGTAGACCTGTGGTTTCAACATCCTGTTTCAGTCTGCTCTAAACACCTGTTTTCATTTAGCTGTACAAGAGAGACGAAAATTCTGCATTAGCTTTACACTCCAAGACACTCCACTGAAATCAGTTGATTTTGAACACAGTCCACAGTACAAACTTCATTTCTTCTGGAAAAAAAATATAATGGAAGAACTGCAGTGTAACTAGCCCAACTGATGGGAACTGTAACAGGCTTGGAACCCAGCTGTACTCCTATGGCCTCATCCTTTCTCCTTGGATGTTACCTCAATTTCTCCTGCCCTATTGTTACTTGAAAGCTGCCACATTTCATGTAGAAGCTCCAGGAAAGATTTATGAACCAGATAGTTCCTTAAATACACTGTATTAGTCAATTGGTACTTTTCAGTCCAAAAGTCCAGGTTGGTTTTTGACCTTACTCTTCCATTTTCTGTTATAGTGCATTAAAAGAAAAAGACACCTGAAAGATCCATCCCCATGACTTGCTGAGTGAATTTTTGAAAAGCTATTTGTAGTATTCTACCTTCTCACTAATTTTATCATTTTGCATGTAATAATTTTCTCATACATTATCGTAATCTCATACATTATTGCCAATGGGGAAAGGGGAAATACAGCCCCCATTTTTAAAAAGGGGGAACTACAGGCCAGTCCATCTCACCTCCGTGCCTGGCAAGATCATAATGCAGATCCTCCTGGAAACTGTGCTAAGGCACATGGAAAACAAGGAGGTGATTGGCCAACATGTCCAACAGGTCCAACTAGTCCAAATGCAAGGTTCTACATCTGGGTTGGGATAACCTCAAGCAAAAATACATGCTGGATGGTGAAGGGACTGAGAGCAGCCCTGAGGAGATGGACTTGGAGGTGTTGGTAGATGAGAAACTCAGCATGGGCCAGCAATGTGTGAGTGCAGCTCAGAAGACCAACTGTATCCTGAGCTGTATCAAAAGATGTCACTAGCAAGTCAAGGGAGGGGATTCAATCCCTCTATTCTGCCCTGGCAAGACCTCAGCTGGAGTACTGCATCCAGTTCTGGAGTCCCTAACACAAGAAGGATGAGGACCTGTTGGAGCAAGTCCATAGAAGGGCCATAAAAATCATCAGTGGGCTGGAGCACCTCTTTTATGAAGACAGGCTGAGTTTGGCTTATTCAGCCTCAAGAGAAGACAACTTCCAGGGGATCCATAGTGATCTTCCAGTACCTGAAAGGGGCCTATGGCAAAGCTGGGGAAGAACTGTTCACAAAGACATGGAATGATAGGACAAGGGGAAATGGTTTTAGGCCAGAAAAGGGTTGACTTAGGCTGTACATCAGAAAAACAGTCTTTACTATGAAGGTGGTGGATCACTGGAACACATTGCCCAGAGAGGTGGGGGAGGCCCCATCCCTGAAGACATTCAAGGTCAAGCTTGATGGGGCTCTGAGCAATCTGTTCAAGTTAGAGATGTCCGAGCTTTAGTGGGGTTGGACTAGATGACTTTAGTAGGTTCCTTCCAACCAAATACATTCCATGATTCTATGATCCTATGAAGACATGCCTTAGGAGTCTACAAGGCAGCACAAGAATTTGAATAGTGATGAGATATTAATGAATTGCAATAGGGGCTGTATGAATAGAAATATTTATGTCATGGAAAAACAAGAGCTTCCATCTCTGTCCATTTGAGATTTCCTTGTAGTTTTGCCAAAGATATGTTTGTTACAATCTAATATTGGAAAGTTTTTTACATAGAATATGGGGTGTATCCCTTTTTGCATATTGGTAGAAGAAGGATTTTTACACAATTATCTAGAAAATTAAATGTGATAGTATATATTTTACTGAGCCTCTTAACTGTATTACTTCACCTTAAAAACTCCTCACCAATGCATTTCACAACCATCCTGGTGAAAATTCCCAGTATGAGGAGCCACAGCAAACAGAATTTTGAGACTTGCTAATTTTTTTACATTTTGTCCTTGACTGAGGACTTTCAAGGTCATCTGCATCCTGCAGTGCCTTTTCAAACAGTAGGTGAATATGTAAAACACAAGCAGCTAGAACGGATCATCATGACCTTGTGTCACCTTATAACAAAGATATGAAGCTGCATCATCAAAAGATGTGCTCAGCTGTGGGGACGCTCTTCAGGAAACAGGATTTCCTAAGTTACTCTCTTTTGCTGTGAGGTTGTTGTTTGATTTGGTTTTGGTTGGGTTTTTTTAGAAACACACACACACACATACACACACATACACACACACAGAGACACAAACACACACACACACACACACACAAAGAGTTAGAGGCTGCATGGAAGATAATCAAATGTCTGAATGTGAATCATCGTAGCCCAGGAAAATAATGTATGAAGTGACAGACCTGATGTTATAATCACAAGTGTTTCTAAAGGGCTGTGTTGCTGTTCCATCTAACTTTCTCTTTGTGCACATGGGAGTAGACCTGTGGCAGAACTGGGCTGTCTGAAGCTGTTTCTTCCTCAAAGTGGACACAGGGTGGATATTAGACTATTGCTGTAGTGTGCTGCATGAGTGAGTGCACTCCTGCATATGCTCTGGCATCCCCAGTGCTATGTCACTTAGCACTGTATCATTCCTTGCTTTTCTCTTACTACAGCTCAGCTAGTGGTTAAGTTTGGTATGAATGTGCAGCAGTATCTCCTCACGGAGCAGAATCCTGTAGGCAGGCTTTCCTTGCAAGATGTACAGCTATTTTTCTGATTATTGAGAACCAGACGTTGTTTCTTGGAATGTCAGTATCGCTGCATCTCGACAATGGATGTGACACTAATTAAAGAGGAGACAAAAGCATTCCTGTTGTAACTGTAGCAAAGCCACAGGCAAATATGGATTTGCCCCTGGTGTTGTATCCTGGATACCTGCACAGAGTAATACCTGTATCTGTGCCAGTAGTTTGCAGGGCAGGTTACTCATTTATGTACCTTTTGTATGTTTTATTTCATATGCCTGTTATGGAGCAATCTGCTCTTTTGTCTTTATAACAAGAATAAAAGAAGTTCTGAAAAACTTATGTTTGAGCCATGGTTCATAAGAAAATGGAAATCTGTGATACAAGTGGGATGGTATGAATGAGAAAGCAGGTATTAAAAGGCTGTAATGTCCTCGCTAATCAAAAGGAAAAGATCTGCTCTGCAACATTTCATGATGGGAGCAGCCCATTTCTTTGTAACTAGCTACAAAAACCTCTTTGAAACAACCAGGACTTTGAGAGAGGGCCCTGACACACCTAGCTTCTCTTGTTCCACAGCATTGGCCTGGAGCTGTCAAGATGTAAACTGAACTTCAAAAAATGCCAATGGCTTTGTATAAAAATTGTAAACACACGTAATTGCATTGCTGCAAGGCAAAATGCACCCAGTCCTTGGATGCATTTTGTTTCATCCCCTGTCTTTGTTCCATTTTGAGCAGGTCTCCTGTGAAGTGCTGTCCTACAGCACAAGCTCAGCAACCAACAATTTTCTAATTTCATTTTTAAGGTTGTTGAGATGCAGTGCCTTGGATCTGCATGAACAAGATGGAGAGATTAAACATGGGAGTCATGGGTTTTTTTGTGATTATGCAGCTTTTGTGGGATAGATTCTTGATCTGGTGAGGTTATACCAGCAGCCAATACTGAGTGAAATGCTTGGATGGATGCAGGTTCTCAGGAGCTGCTGTGTTTTCTTCTCTAGTATTTTTCAACCCTTGTCTGAACAACAAGATTGTTTTAGAATTTAGGTCAATGTTAAAAGAAATGGTTACTTCCTTTGTAAATCAAAAACTTCCAGACACAGGGAAGGACAGATCCCTTTCTGCAAATGTACCGTGGAACTATAAAAGAAAGAAAATGCTAATAGCTTAAGCTCCAATTAGTTAAAAGAAGAGGGGAAGAGGGTTTCTTACACCTTGGTTGTATGGTGCACACTTGACTGGGAAAGATGGAGCAAAGGCAGGTGGTTCCCTGTTCCCCAGGTAATTTCCTTTATTTCCTCTCATCGGAGTACCGCATCCAGCTCTGGAGCCCCCATTACAAGAAGGACATAGAGATGTTGGAGCAGGTTCAAAGGGCCATGAAAGGTGATCAGAGGACTGGAACACCTCTTCTATGAGGACAGGCTGAAGGCGTTGTTCAACCAAAAGAGAAAGCTGCAGTGAAATCTGAGATCTTACTGTGGACTTTGAATACATCAAGAAAGTGTACAAGAAAGTGTACAAGAAAGCTGTAAAGGGACTTTTTACAGAGGCTTATAGTGATAGGGCAAGGGGTGATAGGTTTAAATTGAAACAGGGTGGATTTAGATAAGATATAAGAAGGAGGTTTTTCAATGTGCAGATAATGAGACACTGGAAGAACTTGTCCAAGGAAGTTGTGGATGCTCTATCACTGCAAGTGTTCAAGGTCAGGTTGTGTGGGGCTTTGAGCAGCCTGGTCAAGTGACATGTGTCCCTGCCCATAGCAGGGGGTTTAGTAGTAGATGATCTTTAAAGTCCTTTCCAGCTGAAACCATTCTACAATTCTATGATGTATCGGTGTAGACCCACTGCTCTGTGTGGCATAGAAGGGACACTTCTAGCTCAAGAAGCTAAAACCTCTAGTCTTCAAACACAGTTCTCTTCCTGTTCTGCTCTGCCCCATAGTGAACATTGTCCCAGGCCTACCCTGTGCAGCTGCATAGGGTTTTGCTTGCAGTGAGCAGTTGGATGTGGGTTCAATGCTGTGTTATCTGCAGAGAGATTAATGGATTAGATATTTCATTCACTTCAGCATTACTATAGTGTCTTCCAGATTCTGGCTGCTGTCATTCCTGGTTGTCACAGCATGCATGCTTAGTACAGCCTTGCAGGGAGCTATCACTACTACAGAGGAAAAGCAAGCCCATCTGTTGTTACCTACTGAGTGGTAGTGCAGGATTTCCTGATTAGTCCGGGAAAAGTGTACTGCTGGGCAAATTAACCTGTTCAGCACTGTCTGTATTGGTGAAAATGGTTAATTGTACCATGAATGAAAATCCTGGATCGATAAAGGCTGTAATAGCAGTCCATGTTTCTTTTAGGTAAGTGAGTTTGGTTGCTTCAGGTGAAAATTGTAGTGGGCCAGGGTCCTGTTATCACTGTACTGCCAACATCATTAATAGCTCTGTGCTGGCAGGTGTCATTTTGTGCCAGTTGCTATACAAAGATGTAGCACAGAGCTTAGCAGTGAAGGCAGTGGAAGGCACAACAGATGGATGGGGAGAAAAAAACCACAAAAACAGATGAGCCAGCAAACAGGTGGGGTGTGTGAGGAGGGAGGAGATGACAGTGCAGCAGGATTTTATAAACTTGATGATTAGTTGGACACATGTAGTGAATACTAAGTAGCTAGACTGCATAACAGAAATCCGTCTCAGGGAATTTAAGGACATGGTGGCTTCGTGAGGGAGAACTTAAGTCACATAGGAAAGGCAGAATCTGATAAAGTTCTGACAGAAGGGAGAATTAAACTTTCAGGTACACTTCACTCTGAATTCTTGAGATGCATTAGCTTAGCAATAGGCAGTGAAAAACAGGGAGAACTTTAATGATTCATATTTTTGAATCCACAGACTAAGGATGCAGTTATTTCTATGTTGCAGAATAATATAAAGAAAGGTATCAGTGGTCAGACTAGTGCTCTACTCAGAGATGTCCATAACAAAACAGAGAAAGGGACATCTACAGCCCCAAATGTTTGAAACCATAACTTGCACATCTCAAACTTATGAGAATAGCCTGCCTGACGCAAAGTGCTTTTTGTTTGTTTTGCTTTACAATAGATTTGGATTGTTTCTTTAAGTCATTAGGATTCACAGGAACACAGAGCCCATGTTTATAACATATGATGTACCAGTATAGGTTGGGGA
>VZRI01002510.1:102467-125447 GCA_013397515.1 Upupa epops | reverse complement strand
CTTCTTAACGTGGGAAACAGCTGTGGCTGCGGTGGAGGGGCTGTGGTGGAGGGGCAGCGGGTGAGAGCCAGCTGGCTGCGAGCATCCCGTTCTTCCATAGGAAAGGAGCGGCTTTTCCCTGCCTGAGGTGACAGCCCAGCTCGGTAGCTTCTGGAACTGGAAGGCAGCCCGTGTCTCGCCAGCCCACGGGGAAGTCGAGGTTGGGACAGCACAGACGTTGTAAACAGACACCAGGGGCATCTGTTCTGGGTGGCACTGGCTCCTTGGAAGAGCACTGAGCGCCTGCTGCCCGTGTTCAGGCAGTGCAAGGCATTTCCCCTAGATGGTGGTAGGTACTAACGGATCCCGTGTGCGGGTCTGCGGGATCCCCAGAGCAGCCCTGTGTGCGCGGACCTCTCACCCTGTGCTGGCTGATGAAGTTCAGCTAGCTGCGGGAACTGAGCTGGGAGAGGCTTCGCTGGATTCGATCCATGCTCAGATCAGCCATCACCGAGTTCAAGCAGCTTATCCATCAACTAGTTTTGCNAGGCTGAGGGAACTGGGGGGGTTCAGTCTGGAGGAGACTCAGGAGGGACCTTCTCCCTCTCTCCAACTCCCTGAGGGGAGGGTGCAGTCAGGTGGAGGTTGAGCAATTCTCCCAGGCACCCAGTTCCAGGACAAGAGGGCAGGGTCTGAAGCTGCCAGGGGAGGGTTAGGTTGGCTGTCAGGAAGCCCTTCCTCAGGGAAAGGGTGCTCAGAGCCTGGACTGGACTGCCCAGGGCAGTGGGGGAGTCCCTGTGTCTGGAGGTGTTGAAGGACAGCCTGGCTGTGGCCCTGAGTGCCCTGCTCTGGCTGCTGGGGTGATGCTGGGTGCTGGGCTGGGCTGGCTGAGCTCAGAGCCTCAACGATTCTGTGATGCTGGCTGCAGGGGGTTGTTAACACCACTGGCATTTGACAGGCTCCGTAGTCGTGCAGAAAAGCTGCTGAACCTCAGGTCAGTTACTGACGCAGCCTGTGATAGGGTCAAACAGCCCCTCAGAACTGTAACTGATCCTGGTGATGCAGTAACTTTTCAGGAGCGTTCGGGTTCATTTCTGTTCCTGAACAGTTCTGTGGGAGCTTTACTCAGCCCCAGTGTGGTTACCTGGCTTTAACCTTTACAGCCCTATGGTTTGTGCCAGTGAACAGTCACAACTGGTTGCACGAGAGCTATCCTCATACACAGATCGTCAGTGCTGCAGGGGAGCTCTACTTGAGGCTCCTGTCCTCCGCGTGGCTTGGAAAGGAGCATCCTCACAGGTCCTGCGGGGGCCAAAGGGCACTGACGCACGCTCCGCTGTTATTTTGGAAGCCGGTGGCATTTCCTCGCCAGCCAAATACGTGCTGGCAGATACGGGAGCTGGTTCTGCAGGAAGTCATCTGCCCCGCTCCCCTGTGGAGCCTGGCTCTACCCCGTGCCACTGCTTTCACCTGTTCTGCTGTCACTGCTCTGTTTCTCCTGTGCCTGCACTGGGAGATGAGGACAAGCTGGTCCCTGCACCCGCTCCTGAGCTCTGAGCTGAGGTGCTGTTCCTGCAGCGCCCTCCCCGAGCCTGTGCATCCCCCGTGAGAGAGGGACATGGAATGTGGGCCTGAGTTCTGTGCTGCTAGCGATACCTCGGAGCCTGAAGGCTACAGCAAAGCAAGGACTGTGAATGAGAAAGCAGATAAGGCTGGAGTGGCAAACTGGTGTGGGTGGGAGCGAGGCTGAACAGCGTTGGGTGAGCTGTGCTCAGACCCCGTTCAAATCCAGCTTTGAGGTCAGCTGCTTGGTGTCGGGCAGCTGTGGAATCACCAGCCCCTCAGAAACGCAGGGAGCAAAGAGGACAGCGGGCAGTGTGTGTGACTCCCTTTCCCCCACCTCTCCACCCTTTCCCCACCTCCCCATCCTTTCTGACTGGCTGCTGCTCCATGCCTTTGCTGTGGAGCTGCTGGTTCGCCTGCCTGTGGGGTTTTTAAAGAGCACCAGCAGGGAAGTGCTCTCCTTTGGGAGCAGAAGTGAGCAGCAGTGTCTTCTTGAGGCAAAGGGAGCCCTGGCTGCCTGGACTGGCGGTCACGTCGCTCGCAGGGGACAGGCTGCATGTGTACTCATCATGAAAGGCACAGTAACCCCTTTACCCGTGGCACTCGGCTCCCAAGCTGCCTGCTTGCCCCAGCTGATTAACCAGGCCTTGCTGTGCTAACGAGCTGGAGCATCACCTCCACGCTGGGGGCTCTCAGGTGAGTGACCTGCAGCAGGTGACCGAGTCCAGGACTCCCTGTCAGGGCGGCTGTTAAAGAGGAGGCAGGGATTTCTCTTGTGCTGGTTCGTAAATCTTTCAGTGAGGGCTGTCTGTTCGTGCTGCTGTCAATGCAGAAGAGAGCAGAGTCATTATCCCCCTATCCCCCCCCTTCTTCCACAGCCCCTAAACCTGCAGCCTCGTGGGTGGTTTCTGGTGAAGCTGCTGAGGCAAAAGATGTCCAAGGCTCATGCAGCAGGAAAGATTCATCGAAGGGTTTGGGTTGGAAGGGACCTCAAAGCTCATCCAGTTCCAACCCCCCTGCCGTGAGCAGGGACACCCCCCACCAGACCAGGGTGCTCAAGGCCCCAGCCAGCCTGGCCTTGAACACTGCCAGGGAGCTGGGGGGCAGCCACAACCTCCCTGGGCAACCTGGTCCAGGGTCCCAGCACCCTGATCAGGGAGATGTTTTAACCTGTTAACAAGGATGTTTTATGAGCGAATGGGTCCAGCGCTCCTCCCTCCCACCAGAGCCAACATGAACCCAGTTCTCTTCTGGCATGGAATCACAGAACCTTTCCTAATTCCTTCTGCTGTGCTGAGCAGCGCGAGCAGCTTGTGTGCAGTCTCTCGCAGACTCCCTGACTGCCTTTTCCCAGCGCGGCCGGTCCTGCCCTCTTTGTTACCCGCACGCTCCCCTCGCTCGGAGGTCGATGCTGGAGACGGTTAAGTGCGGGTGTGCTGGAGCTGGCCCAGCTGCCAGGACGAGCCTGTAACACAGCCCGTCTAGAATAACCGGAGCACTTCCTGCCCCTAAGCCCCTGCGCACACGGCCAAAGGGAAGCGAGAGGTCAGCGTCTCTGTAAGGCGTGGGGGGGCTCATCGGGAGCCTTCCGAAGCCTGGCAGGACTTTTCTTGTGACTTTAAGCTTTCCTGAGCGTCCAGGGCTCGCTGACCGCTCAGGAAAGGGCAGTGAGAGCCCCCCTCACCTGTCCTCAGAGGCTGGGATGAGCAGCAGCCGTGCTCTGAATTTGCCAGGTCCTGTTGTCACGGAAGGGATGGAGGGTTGGCACAGGGTAACCTGATCCACCCTGTTGTCACAGGGAGGGATGGTGCTTGTGTCCTGGTGCCCCGTTTCCCATCTATAACCAGTTGATGACTGTAGGAGAGGGCCAGGCCCCGTGCTGTCACAGCAGGGAGAGCTGTATAATTACGGGTGCTGCCAGCCAGCCCTTGCACAGCGCTTTAGGAATTGGGTTGCGTGGCTGAAAGACTTAGTGAGAGGGAGGAGAGCGGCGCTGGAGGGGTAAGGGAAGAGGCTTCGGGTCTGGCGGTGGCTGCCTGGAGGGAACAAGGCTTTGGGGAGCTGTAATTATGTTGATGGGTTGGGGTTGAAGGACGGCTGCAGAGTCTGCTGGACCCATTTCGTGGAGAACAGGAGTAATTACGGCCCCGCAGCTGCCCCGGGCTCTGCTGTTCCAGCAGCTCAGCTCTGCCAGCGCTGTTCCAGGAGCCTTCAGAGGAAACCTGCAGTGGGAACCTGGGAACGAGCTACCCGAAGGCAACGCTTCTGTCTTGCATTGCTCTCTCGGCTGAGCAGTCCTGGAGACAGATGGGTTCAGTTAGGTTCTCCATCTCAGACGCGCAGCAGTTGACCCAGGCTGACACGGGTTGATGTGAGCGGAGAGTGCGTGCCAGCGGGGACTCTCTTGGTAGCTGTGTGAAGAGCCGGGTGCTTGTAGGCTGCTGTTAGATTTTCATGGGGCTCCTGTGGCTTGCTGCAGGCGATGCTGTGCCCAGACTGCTTCGCTCGATGCTTTTTATCCCTTGCTGTTGGGCACAGAGGGCGTTAGGATCGGCAGGAACGGTGCCTTGCAAATCCTATTTGCAACTGTAATGCCAGATGGAGCTTGAAAAGTGACGGCGTCTGTGGTGGCTCCTGGGGGAGGAGGAGGAGGAGGCTGAGGGAGGGGTCTGGGGTTTGCTTTAAAGTGCTTCAGAAAGGAGGCTTTTCCTAGAGAGGGGCAATGAGATGAGGAGTGCGGGCGTTTGTGTGGAACATGGAACTCACGGTGGTCTGTCTTCCAGAGGAATCTTCGATAGGCCTATGGTAAGCGGTGTTTGACTCGCCTCAGTTCATCACTCTAGCAAAAGAAGTCATGTAAAACATTGCCTCTTGATGAAAAGGTCAGATCATTTCACCTGCAGTCGAAGCCGAGGGGTGCTGTGTGTTCAGTACATTCAAACAAGTAGAGCTGATGCAGGGAGGGTCCTGGAGCACTGGAAGGGGCTGCCCAGGGGGCTGTGGAGTCTCCTTCTCTGCAGATATTCCAGCCCCGCCTGGCTGTGTTCCTGTGCCACTGGGTCTGGGGGATCCTGCTGCAGCAGGGGGACTGCACTGGGTGATCTTTCCAGGTCCCTTCCCATCCCAAGGATTCTGTGATATCGTTTGTTAACGATTGGGGAGCTCCAAAACACTTGAGGAATTGCATGCTGGTAGCGACCTGGAGCAGGGCAGAGTGGCACAGCTGTGCAGCTGCGAGTGTAGTGTGACCCTGTGCAGAGTCTGAGTTAACCTCTAAGTAAGGATTCCTCCTCTGTCTGTGGGGCAGTGCAGATGAGCTGCCTTGTTTTCCTGCTGTTGCTCCTATTTCAAAAGGTGAACTGATTCCGAAAAAAGGGAACAAATCCAACTGGATGAGAAGGGAAATCCCTAGGAATCAGGAATGAGCGAGGCCATGGAAAATGCAGCTGGGTAGGAGCGTAGCTAAGTGAGAGGTGAGATAACGAGGGAGTTACAGCGTGACTTACTGCATGTGTGGGCTCACAGAGTGGTTACAGCAACTGCGGGCTCAATCCTAGTGCTAACGAGGTAGGTGAGGGGTGGGGTGATTTATTCAAGTCGCCCTTGGTTTCTGGGCAAGCTCCTTTGCACCTTGTGACGTTCTTGACTGAGACTCAGCATCTTGCGTGGCCGTTCACTGCTCTGAGTGCTGCTGACCTCCGTGGAACCGGAGGACTCTAATCCTTCACCTGGCACAAGAGAAGCAGCAAAGGTGTTTGAAGGTCCCCCTTGCTTTAGCCCGCTGGTGATGGTTGGTGCTCTTCTTTTTCCAACCAGGAGCGACAGCGGCTGGAGACGATCCTCAACCTGTGTGCCGAGTACTCCAAGTCCGACAGCAACCCCGCCGCGGCCACCACGGTGGCTGATGTCCAGAAAATTAACAAAGAGCTCGAAAAGCTGCAGCTCTCCGATGAGGACTCGGTGTTCGAAGACTCCCAGATCAATCTGGAAACGAGGTTTAGGGGCCACTTGAAATCGTCCGCCAGCGATTCGGATTTCTCAGAGCTCAGCAGCCACAGCCGGGGCACTGCCGGCTTCAGCTCCTCCAGGGGGCTGAGAGCCGATGAGCACTTCAGCGAAAGCGCAAAGTCTCCTCCTTTCGCTGCTCCCGGCTTCCTGAAGGAGGCACCTGAATCGTCCTACCTGAGCATCACACCAAAGGTAACTCTGCTCTGCGGGGGCCAAGAGTACAGTGCGGGGCTGGCCGCTCCACATCCTCTGCTACAGCTTGCAGGGGAGGATTTAGAGCCACCAGGCCTGCGTTGTCCAGGCAAGGGCCACAGTAGGGATGGCTTAGCTGTGAGGATTAATCTCTGAGCTCTTGGGTTGAGCAGCCAGCAAACAGTGATTTCATGTTCAGTGGAAACTATTGGGACCGAAAGGGGAGTTGGGTTTTTTCCCAGAGCTCTGGAATTGGCTCGGGATTTGCTGAGGGAGAAACAATTCTGAGGCACAAACAATTACAGAAGGGGGGTGGGAACGCTGCTTAACACGGTACTGGCACACAGGAGGGCGAGGAATGTCTGCAGTCTTCTCCCAGACCAAGGCTCCTGTCTGCTGTAAGGTGAGGGGTTTTCTCCTGAGCAAACTGGACCAGTGGCCTGGGAGGTGAAGGTAAACCTGTGGCCTGAGGTAAACCTGCTGGCCTGTCTCCTGTCTTGGGACTGGACCGGAGCCACTGGGCAGATCACAGTGTCTCAGAAAACTCTGTGATCCTCACTGATTCTGTGATTCTATAACTGCTTCCCAGGGAGGGTCCTGGAGCACTGGACCAGGCTGCCCAGGGGGGTTGTGGAGTCTCCTTCTCTGCAGACGTTCCAGCCCCGCCTGGCTGTGTTCCTGTGCCACTGGGTCTGGGTGACCCTGCTGTGGCAGGGGGGTTGGACTGGGTGATCTTTTGGGGTCCCTTCCCATCCCTAAGGGTTCTGTGAAACCACGCTGAACAGGCGCGTGCGTCAGGGCCGTACGTGTTCGTAGCGTGTTGAGCAGGCGAAGGAGGTGCCTATGAGTGCCTGCTGCCTTGCGCCTCTTTCCCATTCGTTGCTTTCTTTGCACAAGTCAGAGACTCCACTCGAGATCCTTGTCAGGAAGTGGAAATCCAAGATGTGATGTCAGCGTTCGCTGAGCAGGACACCGGACAAAGAGTGCCTTTCCCGCTAGGACTGGTGCTGCTGCTCGGGGCGCCCCGTCCACCCGGGCGTTCACTGTAAGGGGTGCTCTGCTCAGCCCTCACGAAAGCAGCAGCAGTAACTGTGTTAATGACCCGCAGCTCCATGCGTGAAAAGGGCAAACGTGTTCCCGATGAAATGCCTGCTCTCACAACTGCCCTTCAGCAGCCGAGCTGAGCCTCTCGAGAGCAAGGCCGTGTGTCCAGCAGTTAGCACAAGGTCCTGCATGCAGCCCGCTTCCAATTCTGGCTGGGGACGATGAGTGAGCAGCATCGCCAGGGTAATTGGACCCCAAGCTCCTGGGGTCAGATGAGCGTGAAGAAAACATCTGAAACTCAGTGCTGTCTGAGGCAGCCTTTGCTGGTAATCGGCTTTTTGCCTCCTAATGTTGTTTGGTTCTTGGCACAGTCACCCGGTCAGCAAACGAGGATGAAGAGAACAACTCCCCAGTGCCAGCTAGGGACACTGAATCAACTTCTGTCCCCCTTTTGCAGCAGCTGCCCACCTTAAGGGCTGGCTACAAAAACANNNACCCTCCCCTGGCAGCTTCAGGCGCTGCCCTCTCGTCCTGGCACTGGGTGCCTGGGAGAAGAGCCTGACCCCCACCTGACTGCAACCTCCCTTCATGGAGTTGGAGAGAGGGAGGAGGTCCCCCCAAGTCACCCCCAGCTCCCTCAGCCTCTCCTCATCAGCCTTTCAAGCCTCTTTTGTCCCCTCTCAACCCTCGCTGCATTTACGACAGGAAGTTTACAGAGCAAAGGAGCTTCCTGTGTCCCTGATATTTTTATAAGGGGAAAATGGGACTTCTAGAGCCCGAAGCATCAGCAAAGGCTGGGGCTTGTTAGAGAATTCCCGGAGAATTCAGAGCTTTTAGCATCAGCGATTTCCTGCCGCTGCCTGGAAGCCGAGCGCCACGCTTGTTTCTCCCCTCCACCTCCTAAATGCAGCCGATGGGAGATGCACAGCAGCCTTGTGCGGGTCTGAAAGGAAGGCGATAGGAAAGGCAGAAGGAAAGAGGGAGCCTTGAACTCTTTGTCTCATGATCCTCTTGTCTGTCGTGTGCAACTGCAGATTCCAGAATGCACGAGCGATGAGCAAAGAGGGCAGGAGCTGGGTCGGCTGGAGGAGGAGCGCATAGCGATCCTCAATAACTTGGAAGAGCTGGAGCAGAAGATCAAAGATTTAAACGACCAGATGGATGAGTCCTCAAGAGAGGTAGGACGCGTGGTTTGGGCTTGAGCGTCGCGCGTGGGTCTGTCGGCAGCTCGTGGGTGCATGCAGCCTTCGTATTCCAGGCGTTTTCACCACGAGCAGGGCCGAGGGCCTGGCAGTCTCCCTCCGATGAAGGTTATTTTACCCCAGCGGGAGGTGGAGGTGGTACCCGAAATAGCCTTCCCCAGCTGTGACCGTTCCGCTTGGGGATGGAATTAGAACCATCTTGCTCCGGCAGTGGCAGTACCGCGTGTCGCCGGGGCTTATGCTGGTATCTCCTTTAAAGAAAGGAAGTGAGACAACTTCCTTTCCAGACCCGCTTGGCGTTAGGGTGGCGGCGTTACGCCGGCACCCTCAGGACTCCTGGAATCTCACAGCTACGGAGCTGGCCAGGCATTTGGGTTGTGCCCGCTGCAGTTGTCAGCGACAGGAAAGAAACAGCTGTTCCAGGAGCATTTCCTATGGAGCCTGGGTGCAGAGAGCTGCTCCAGTGTCATCACAGGACGAAGCACAGAGAAGAGAGATCCTTTTCAGAGAGGACCTCCCCACTACAGGGGCTTTGGACTGGATTTTGCTGTACTTTACAGACTGTTATCGCTCAGATTTGTGATTCTTCACTGACTTCTGTGGCAGTAAGCCTGCTTCTCGGTGTTCTGCCGTGTATAATCACCACCTCACTCCCCCACCCCCAGACAGTAATGCCTGCCAAGACTGCTTCTTAATCTGGCCTGCTGCTGAACAGTGCTTTCTGTTCCTAGCTGGATATGGAATGTGCCCTGCTGGATGGGGAACAGAAATCGGAAACGACAGAACTGCTCAAAGAGAAGGAGATACTGGATCATCTGAACAGAAAGATAGCCGAGCTGGAGAGGAATGTCATCGGTGAGAAGACAAAGGTACGGAGCTCTCCGGGTGGCTGCGCGCGCTCTGTTCCCCCCATCCTCGACTGCAGTTGGGTGGTTGACGTGGAGAGGGAGGTTCTGTTGTGCAGCGCTGTCTCGAAGTGAATCGCCTTGCTAATACGGAAGGAGGGCGTCGCTGCCTCAGCGCCTCTCTGTAACGCTGCGGATCCCTGAGGACTGCTTCACGAGCCACGCCGAGTATGGCAACTGAAACGGTCTGGCTTGCTGTGACTTAGACTATCCAGACAGCGCTTGGGTTTTGTGTGGCTCGGAGGAGCAGTGGGTGTTGAGCTGGCCACTGGTTTCCAGCGTAGGCTACGTGTTTTGAATGAAAGTTACTATGAACAGCATTGCCTCAGCACAGGCAGAGGATGCTAGAGGGCTCAGGAGGTGGCTTAGTGGGGTGTTCTGTGGAGCGGTGCGGCGTCATCTCTCTAGGGCATCATTTCCAGGCAGTGATGCTGGTTTGTTTGCTGACTGATAGTGCTGAGTACACATAGAATCACCTTTCAGAGCACGACAGCACTGCAATAAGATCCTCAGTGCTGGGAAAGAAAGGGCCTGCAGGAGAAAGCTGTCTCTCTCAAACCAGGCAGCGCTGGTTCCCTCCAGCAGGCTCCCTCCTGGCCTCTCCAGACAGGCTCTTCCCTTCTCCACGGGGGATGTGCCACAGGCCAATAATAGCTCAAGGTCAGGATGGTTTTTTCCAGGGCTTTCAGCCAGGAATGCTTCCTTCAGAAATTCCATCCTCTACCTCACAGGGAAACCTGCCCCTCGTGGAAACACTCCAGCCCCTCCTGGGTTTTTAGGTTTTCCAGGAATATCTGCATTGCTCGCTTTTGCTTGGACAGACCGGGCCTTCTGAGCTCTTCTGCACTTCCTACTGAGTCCGTCCATGCCCTGCACCTTGCGCTATGCTGAGCTTTTCTCCTCCATCTCTGCCTGCGCTGTCGTTAGCCTGAAGGCTGTTCTGCGGCTGTGCAGCTCATGCCTGCGGCTGAGGAGCAGAGCAGTGCTCCTGCCTCTCCGCCTCGTGTTGTGGCACAGTGGATCTGACTGAAGCTTGGACTTTGCTGCCTGTACTTCCCCTTGTTCTTGTGCAGTTCTCGGGGGTCCTTCAGCTTTTCGTGTGGCCTGTGCTCACATTCTTAAGTTGTCTGTGGACTGTGTCTGCTTTTTAGTGCGGGTTTGGTTCAGCTGTAGTAGTTTAAGGTGGTAACGAGGAGATAGAGGTATGCAAGCTGACACCCTGCAGAAGGATGCTGCAGCAAGTTCAGGTCATAGGACACAGAGCTGCTGGAGGGTGTCCAGCATAGAGCAATGAAGAGGATGAAGGGAGGAGAGCAGCTCCCTGCTGAGGAAAGGCTGAGGGAGCTGGGGCTCTGGAGCTGGGAGAAGAGGAGGCTGAGGGGGGACCTCATTCCTGTCTCTAAATCTCTGAGGGGTGGGTGTCAGGAGGATGGAGCCAGGCTCTGCTCACGGGCATCTGGGGATAGGACAAGGGGCACTGGGTGCCAGCTGGAGCAGAGGAGGTTCCCTATCAGTATCAGCAGGACCTTCTTCCCAGGGAGGGTCCCGGAGCACTGGACCAGGCTGCCCAGGGGGGCTGTGGAGTCTCCTTCTCTGCAGACGTTCCAGCCCCACCTGGCTGTGTTCCTGTGCCACTGGGTCTGGGGGATCCTGCTGTGGCAGGGGGACTGGACTGGGTGATCTTTAGAGGTCCCTTCTGATCCCTGATGATTCTATGATGTATCCCGAAATTCCAGAGGTGTTTTGCCTTTCACAGTTGTTCTCTAGTAGCCTCAAAGCTGAATGAAATGGGTGGAAATGATTGTCCTACTGTAGGTTCTTTAACTTCTCGTGATGGAACACAACTGTAGCAGTAGGGAAACTATAATACCGGGTCTAGTTTGAAGTGTCAGTTGAAGTGGAGCATGGAGAGCAGCACGGCAAGAAGCTGTCAGGGCATGGTATGATATCTGAGTACCCCTTGCAGTGTCGTCCTGAGGGGAGAGGGAGAGTTCATTTCACTCCTGTGCCATACATGACGGCACTTGTCTCTGGAGCGAGTCCAGCGGCGCCTGGAATTCACCACTGATCTCAGCACCTGTTTGACAGGAACCCCCCGCTGGCCTAATGTTCATCCTTACCCCTCTGTGCCCTGCCTTGCCCACACACCTGTTTGAGAAACGCGTGAAAGAGCCATCATGAAGCACAACCTGATGGTGAGGCCGTGGTATGTCCTTGAAATAGACCGAGGGTGGAAGTCGTGCGCTGCTCTCTACCACGTCCTCTGGTTTGTTTGGGTTGAACTCCCTGTGCACAGTTCGGTCAGATGAAGACACAGAGTTCTGCCACTCGTGAGCAGCTCTAAAGCTGCACTTTCCGGCAAGGAATTGATTGGAAAGCAGAGCTGAAGGAAGAGAGCGTGAGAGTTGCGTTTTGGGCTGTACCGGTGCTGCGGTATCGTCGTGTCCCAGCACCGTGCCGGTAAATCAGGAGCAGGTTTGCATGTTACACGGTACTTTGTGCTCTGGTCTTACTGAAGACATCACAGTTCTACCAGAGTCCGTGACAGGACTGATGGGGAGGAAGAATTATAGGATCCTAGAACGGCCAGGGTTGGAAGGGAGCTTAAAGATCATCAACCCTCCTGCACAGGCAGGGACCCCTTCACCAGAGCAGGGTACTCAGGGCCCCAGCCAACCTGGCCTTCAGCACTGCCAGGGATGGGGCAGCCACAGCTGCCTTGGGCACCCTGTTCCAGCCTCTCAGCACCCTCCCAGCAATGAGTTAGTTCCTCATGGCCAACCTCCATCTCCCCTCTTCAAGGCTGGAACCCTTCCCCTTGTTAGTCTTGGTACCATCCGTGTCAAAAGCCCTCCCCTAGCTCTCTTGTAGCCCCCTTCATCGATTAGGAAGCTGCTCAAAGGTCTCCTGGGGCCCTGTTCTCCAGGCTGAACAACCCCACCCTGCTCAGCCTGTGCTCATAGGAGCAGCACATGTGGAGGAGGATGCGTAATGCTTTGCCGTGGATGCCGTCTCCAGGTTGCAGGGTTAAGGTTGAAAGCAGCGACGTGGCGAGGAAAAGAAACAGACCAGCAACCAGGAATACATGGAAGTGACTGGAGAAGAGTGATGAATGGGGCAGCAGTGCCGTGGGAGTGGCAGAGAGTTTCACAACAGTTACTTTGCAGAAGCTGTGTTCTGAGGGAAGGAGGTTTTTCCTCTGCAGGACTGTTGCCTCAGATCATGGTAGAGACACGCACTCGGCGACTGTTACCAGCCCAGGTTTCCCAATGCGGAGCTGGGGAGCAGCTGCTGGTGGATAACTCATCCTTTTGTTTTAACCCAAGTGATTTTGCCCGTTGTGTTTTGTCAGCCGCGAACAGAGTAGCCCAGACGTGCCCAGACCGTGGTAGCTCTGCCTCCTTGCTGAATCAACTGCACAGACTTGCAAGAGTTGAGTCAAGGACAGAGCAGCGGCCTGATGAGCTACCAGCAATCCAAGTTAAAAGCACTGGTGGGCTCTCGTCAGTCCTTTCTCTTCTGGATTCCATAGTCCTGCTTGTTGAACCTGGCCAGTCTATTGCTCTTAGCCTGGCCTTTCCAGTCGTTTCTGACTGGAATCCAGTTCAGCAGAAGGAAACCAGTGTTATGGAGACGTGTCTGCAATGCCAGTCACCTGCTTAAGGCAGGGTACACAGCTGAGTGTGTCCACGTATGGATATCCTGTAGAGAGAATCTTAAGGAGGACTAAGATGGAGATTCAAGGAGGAAAACCTTCTCTTAAGATGATTGTGAGAGAATAGTGTGGCCAGCAGGACTAAGGATGTCATTCGCCCCCTGCACTGGGCACTGGGGAGGCCTCCCCTTGAGTCCTGGGGGCAGTTCTGGGCCTCTCACTTCAAGAAAGAGATGGAGGGGCTGGGTCCAGAGGAGCAAAGAGGCTGAGGAAGAGACTGGAGGGAAAGACTGACGAGGAGAGGCTGAGGGAGCTGGGGGTGTTCAGCCTGGAGGAGACTCAGGGGGGACCTTCTCCCTCTCTCCAGCTCCCTGAAGGGAAGTTGTAGTCAGGTGGGGGTTGAGCAATTCTCCCAGGCACCCAGTGCCAGGACGAGAGGGCAGGGCCTGAAGCTGCCAGGGGAGGGTTAGGTTGGCTGTCAGGAAGCCCTTCCTCAGGGAAAGGGTGCTCAGAGCCTGGACTGGACTGCCCAGGGCAGTGGGGGAGTGCCCGTGACTGGAGGGGGTGAAGGACAGCCTGGCTGTGGCCCTGAGTGCCCTGCTCTGGCTGCTGGCTGGGGTGGTGTTGGGTCCTGGGCTGGGCTGCTTGAGCCTGGTGGCTTTTCCAGCCTCAATGCTTCTGTGAAACGGCAGAATGAGTTTTACCACTACCTTCAGTCCTCACACTCTCACCCAGATGCTGAAGAACACACAGGATTTTGCTGTCTCACTGGGAGTTCTTAGTGCGGGTTTGGATGGTTCCTGCTGCTTTACACTCATGAACCCCAGTGCTTCCTGTTCCCTCCCCATCTGTTCACTAGAACAGAACGCTTCGCTGTTGGGGAATGAGCTTGAGAAAGCTTGAGTTACCTCAGGAGCCAGTTCAGGTGCTCAGTCAGGGTGGGCTTTTTCCTTAGAGCAGAGAGATTCCTCACTCCCACCTGAAATGCTTTGGAACATGAGCTCTGTGCGTGCCTGAGGAACAGGCCAGAGCCATCGCCCGTGGGTGCCCTCGCTGTACGGCGTCTGTTATGACCCACAGAAACCGGTTACCGCTAGTGCAGCAACAAGAAGTCCCTCCTCCTCCTCCTGTCACATCGAGCTCCTTTCCATAGGCCCTTTTTTCCCCTCTTAGTGGCTTTTTTATGAAGCCCATCGGGACTTAGTGCCAGGTAACTACCCCTGACCTGACAGAGGTCAAGGACGGTCAGGAAGAGTAGGCTGAGGAGTACAGAAGAGGAGCTCGGAGACACGGGTTTCTTTTCAGCAGTGTTGTGTTCATCAGATCTGTATGCAGCCTGCTCTGCCCTGCTGAGACCCCATCTGGAATCTCGTGTCCAGCTCTGAGCTCCTCAGTGCCAGAAGGACACAGAGCTGCTGGAGAGAGTCCAGCTCAGAGCCACAGGGATGATGGAGGGAGGGGAGCATCTCCCTGCTGAGGAAAGGCTGAGGGAGCTGGGGCTCTCTAGCTTGGAAAAAGGAGCCTGAGGGGGGACCCCATGGCTGTTGATCAAGATGGAAAGGGCGGGGGTCAGGAGGAAGGAGCCAGGCTCTGCTCAGGGGCATCTTTAACCGCAGGAAGCAATACTAAAGCAGCTGGTCTCTCTATTTGTCCTGTTCTTCTAGGGACTCTAATTGTCTTTCATACTGTTCTGTTATCTCCTGTGTGAACTCATCATCTCTCCGATGTGTGGGATACATAGATATTTGTATATCTGCGTGTTCGTTCTTCTTCACTCTAAAATCAGTTCTACCAGACCTCAGTGCTGATGGCTGTTTGTGCCCTGAGCTGATCCTTTACAGCAAGCGGGCATCCCGTGTCTACACCGTCAGGGGACGGTGTCACATGTCAGTTCTTCCTAGTGCTGTCCTTCACAGCGCTCAGACACGCTCCCAAATTGATCCCAGCTGCGCCCCAGCATCATCAAAACCCACGCTAGTCCTGCTTTGCACCCCAGCTTATCCGAAGGAGACTAACAGGTGTCTAGAGGCAGATGGTTGGGCAGTAGGCTGAGATGTTCTGCTTTACTGGGTTGTACTTGCGTTCTCTGGAAAGAGGGTGTCAAGCCAGTTAGTGCGGCTCTGGAACCAGCAGAGGGGCTGGGAAGCAGTCGTCTGTAGAGAGGTGTTCAACAAGTACAAGCTCACATGGTTAAATGAGGACGGGTTCGGTTCCCAGCTCTGCTGCCAGCTGCTTTCAAGAAAACAGCTGTGGGAGGCAGCCACAGCCCAGCCTCAGTGACGCTGGGAACCTTCTCCCCTGCAGAAGAACTTGCTTGGATCCTTTCTGGCTCGTGCTGTATGGCCAAGCCTGATTATTCACTTCTTGAGCAAGAACGACATGGGCCTTGACCCATGGTGTCCAGGAACCTGATTCCGCAGCAACTCAGCCTCTGAGGCCTCCGAGCGCTGCAAGCGATACTTCCTGTGGGGACTGCACGCTGCGAGGGGAGCCAGCCTGCTGGGGCGATAGCACTTCCTACGCTATAGATAGACCAGACGAGTGCCCCTTTCAGCCCCAGAGGAGTGCACTTCGGGTGTCTTGAGGGAAGTAGTGGTGTCTCAGGGAGTTTTACGCTTGCTGCTGCTGTCTCCTCTCTCGGGTGATTTACTTGATCGTTAATGAATGAGTGAGCTTGTTGTCGCCCGTCAGCATTTAGGGAGATACTGATAGCTCACAGGCACCTTCCTGCAGCTGAGGGCAGGGAAGTCCTTGCTGCTGTAGATTGCTAGGTGGGCAGGAAAAGAAAGTGAGGAACAAGGGGGCAGACTGTAGGGGCAGATACTTCTAGAAGGGTTCAGGTTGGAAGGGACCTCAGAGACCATCCAGTTCCAACCCCCCTGCCATGAGCAGGGACACCCCCCACCAGACCAGGGTGCTCAAGGCAACAGCCAATCTGGCCTTGAACACTGCCAGGGAGCTGGGGGGCAGCCACAACCTCCCTGGGCAACCTGGTGCAGGGTCTCAGCACCCTCATTGTCAGGAGTTCCCTCCTGACCTCCATTCCCAACCTCCCCTCTTCCAGGCTGACAGTTAAAGGGACAGTGGGGTTTGCAAGGAGGGGAACAATCAGTTTACTCCCAGATTCCCTTCCATGCTGGAAGCAAGGATGGTTCAGCAAGCAGGGTTTCGTGGGTTCAGAGCCCTGGAGGGTGACCTCTCAAGAGCTGCGTGCCTCTCCCTCACTGTGTGGCTTGTGCCTGCTGTATTCTCCACGCCTCTGAGCCCTGCTGCTGCTGGTCTGAAGACGGAGCGCAGCACAGGAGGCCCAGGCAATGAAAGACGCTGGCTCCAGGTACTCGCTTCTCCCAGCTTAAAAAATGACTGAAGCTTTTGTGTTCAGCACTTGGTTCATCTGATGGAGCTGAGCAGCTGCCCGTGGAAATGGAAATCACAGAGCTTGGGGTTGGGGTGATGTTAGAGTTGAGAGAGAATCATAGAATCATCAGGGATGGGAAGGGACCTGGAAAGAGCATCCAGTGCAATCCCCCTGCCACAGCAGCATCACCCAGACCAAGTCCAGGCAGGTTTGNCCTCCAGGGACGGGGCCCCAGCCACCTCCCTGGGCAACCCAGTCCAGGCTCTGCCCACTCTCCCAGTGAAGAACTTCCTCCTCACATCCAGTCTCCATCTCCCCCTCTCCAGCTCTGCTCCATCCCCCTGGTCCTGCCAAATGCTTCCTGCTTCCTTTTTGAGTATTGGGAAAATGCAGTCCTCACCCCTGATCCCCTTCAGATTTAGAGATAAAACCAGAAAGCAACCAGAACAGCCGCTGTTTTTTGTGCCCCCATCACGTGAGGGGGTTTCAGAAGGTGCTGGGGAAGGACCCTCACTCCGTGTGAAACGGCAGATACTAGAGACTGAAGTTCCTTCCTCGTGGCTTGTGCTGTGAGGGTGCTGCTGCTCACAGAGCACCTGCCCAGCCGTGCTTTTCCTTTGAAAACGAAACAGGTGGGACCTCAAAACGGGCAGCGTGTGGATGCAGTGCCAGGACTGGCCTCTGCTGGGAGCATCCTAAAGAAAAAGCAGCAGCTGAACATACGGGGCTGATCCTGTTAGATCTTGAGTATCGAGAAGAGTTGGGGACCGTCTGAGAGGGGATGCGTAGCTGCAGCATGAGAAGCAGGACAAGGG
This sequence comes from Upupa epops, assembly GCA_013397515.1. Classification (NCBI taxonomy): domain Eukaryota; kingdom Metazoa; phylum Chordata; class Aves; order Bucerotiformes; family Upupidae; genus Upupa; species Upupa epops. Next base: position 108,726 of record VZRI01002510.1, on the reverse strand, counting down.
AGCTCTACCAGGGTGACTCCAGAAAGCCGTGGGGTATGAGGGACTGCCGTGGTGATCTGTGCCTGGTGCATCAGGCGTTGTGGGCTTTCCAGTTCCAGCTCAGGTGAAGAAGATGTGTCTCCTGTGTTGGCCGGTGTGGATGCAAGTAAAAGGCACTGAAAAAAGTCTCTGCAGTGTGATTCACAGTTCCCAACCTGGAGATAAACAGTCTGCAAGGCAGCTTCAGGTGATCTGCAGCCTCTCTTCAGAGCACTGCTGCGCAGGAGTGACTCAGGCAGTGTTTTCTCACCAAGATTCAAAGGGTAGAGGCTGAGAAGCAGTGTGCCGAGTACTGCTACTCGAGCTGAGCAAGGGGAAAGCGCAAGTAGCTGGAAGAGATCAGAGAGGTTGAGCAGAGCCCTTTGCTCCCCGAGAACAGGTTACAGTTCCTGTACCCTGCAGCAAATGTGCTGGATTGCTTTGTGTGTCTGTACAAAACCCTTCCTCGTCTGTTTTTCCGCTGCTTGCTGAGTGTCCTTGTCTGTGCAGAGACACACAGGCGCGCGATTCATTCTCCTGGGGAGATCCGCTTTCCCTTCGCTGCCAGGCTACAGTGATTTTTCCATCCGTCCTGCTTCCCAAGAGCTGCTCTTTCCTCTCTCCTTCATCCGTTACCCCACTAACACGGCTTCCATCTCCTGCTTTTAATTTTCCTCTCATTAGGTGACTCAAGTGTTTGGGCAGGGGGCTTTAACGGCACCATCCAGGCACGGGCACCAAACGCAGTGACGAGGGAGAGAGCGAATCAGCACCTCGCGATGGTGACCGGTGTGTTCTGATCGTGGGGCACCCCCGCACTGCGTTTCAGCTAACCGGAGGCTCACCCTGCACGCCTCAGCTGGTCGCTGAGGTTTGGCCCCGCGCCGTCATCACCACTAACAACTGCTTGGGTTTGAAGGTAATTGTCTTTGTTTTCTGGTTCATGCTTCAGGAGAAATTAAAACTTGATGCTGAGAGGGAAAAACTAGAGAGGCTTCAGGAGCTTTACTCCGAGCAGAAGACGCAGCTTGATAATTGCCCTGAGTCCATGAGGGAACAGTTACAGCAGCAGCTGAAGAGGGTCAGTAGCAAGTTTCAAGATCGCGCTCACTTCTTCATCTCGCTGTTGATTTTTCATGTCTCTGTTTCTTCAGTGTGAAGTGAGTGTGACCTCTTCTGTTTCGCTTAGCCTCCGCCTGGGCTTCACTGCAACCTCTACCTGGGAACAGTCACGAGCGTGGTGGTGTTGTGTGGCGTGCTTGTGGTGGGTAACGCGCACGGCAGCGGAGCGAGAGCGTCAGAAATGGCTGGGTCTGGGCAACCTGGTGCACTGCGGACTGTTTCTGGAGCTGCTGACTGTTTCTGGAGCTGCTGAAACAGCCCAGGTGCAGTGCACCAGCAGCGCCAACACGCTGGCTTTTGGGGCCACTCTTGCTTAATCTCTGCCCTGAGGACCTGTGCGTGGGGATTGAGAGCACCCTCGGGCAGTTTGCAGAGGACACCAAATGGTGTGGGAGTGTTGACCTGCTCAAGGGCAGGAAGGCTCTGCAGAGGGGCTGGGCAGGTTGGATCGAGGGGCTGAGGCCAACTGTCTGAGGAACAGGAAGGCCAAGGGCCAGGACCTGCTGGCTTCATCTGAGCCAGCAGGGTGCCCAGGTGGCCAAGAAGGCCAACAGCATCCTGGCCTGGAGCAGGAAGAGTCTGGGCAGCAGGAGAAGGGGAGTTCTCCTGCCCTGGTACTCAGTCCTTGAGAGGACTCCTTTTGTCAAGAACTGTGTTCATNGCAGCAGGGGCACTGCTCTGCAGTTGAGGCAGGGGAGGGTCAGACTGGCTCTGAGGCAGAGATTCTCTGCAGCCAGAGTGGTTGGGCACTGGCAGGGCCTTCCCAGGGAGGTGGTGGAGTCCCCCTGCCTGGAGGTGTTGAAGAACCCTGTAGCCATGGTGCTTCCCACCCTGCTCGAGGGGCAGCAGGGAGGGGGTCAGGCTGTGTTTGTCAGTCTCTCAGGGACTGAGGGGTTGTGTTGGGGTGGGGATGGTTGGACTGGGGGAGCTGGGAGCTCCTTTCCAACCGGAATCAGCCTGTGACTCTATTCTGTACTGGTTTGTAAATGTAGAGGTGAAGATTTGCAGGTGTAAGTCAGGTTGTCCTGACTTCTGCACCTCTCACATGAATTCCGTTCGAATTAGATAGAAACTTCTCACTGTTCTTTCTCTAAGTTGCCGGCTCTTTGCAACCACAGGACTGATCTCAGGTCCTGCTTTGCCTGAATACACAAAAAGGTCGGGTTCAGTGCACGCTTTCAGTAGGTGACAGGATCCAAAACTCACGAAGCATCTCTGTCTTCCTCTCAGCACATCGAGCCAGGTCCTGCTCTTCTCCTGTTGCCGTCTTCTCAAGCTGTTTTAAGGGTGCCAGTCCAGGGAGTGCATACAGACATAGGGGGGTGGGGGTGCTGGGGTTTGGTAGCTGTTGGAGCACAGGCACACGGGCGTGCATCCCTAGATTCAGAGTGGACTTGTAGGACTCTATTCAGAAGGGCTCAGCTCAGGATGTGCTCTGCACTACTTCTGCACGGCGATCGGTGCTGGTTTTGTTTCCCATGAGTGCCTTTTCCCGTTTCATGCGAGACTTTCCCTAGGAAGGAACTCTTCTTTATTTCTTACTTCACTGCTTCAGACTAGCTCTTAGGCAGAAGCTCTTCAGTGCGAGGGTGGAGAGACTCTGGAATCAATTGCCCAGAGAGGATGTGGTTGCCTCCTCCCTGGAGGGGTGTTCAGGGACAGGTTGGATGAGGCCTTGAGCAACCGTGGCAGGGGGGCTGGAGTAGATGAGCTCTAAGGTCCCTTCCAACCTCATCCGTTCTACAGTGAGCTCCTCAGGCCTGCTGGGTGGTGTGACAGGTGCTGTGGTGTTTGGAGGGACGGTGAAGGGTGACTGTTTACACGTCTGAGCAAAGACAGGAGGTTGGTCAGCAGGCCCGGTGGTTATAGCAGCACTGCTGCTGCTCTCTGATCCTGCTGTGCACTCCTCCTCCTCCTCAGTGCTGTCAGTGCCTGACTCGGTGTTTGTCGAGGAGCAGGGCCACCAGCAGAAAGCACAGTTCGTTGTCACTCTTTCCGCGGTGTAGGGATAAGGTTGCATAACCCATCACCACGGGGACAGAGGAGGACTCTTCTGACCAGAAATACCCTGACAGAAAACCCAGAGACACCAGGAGAGTCTGTAACAAAAGGAAAACCCGAACCTGGCCTAGAGAATGTCCATCAAACTTACAGCCCAGCTCATCACCCATTTCAGATCCACGGTCCGCAGCAGCCTGTCTGCAGAGAGGGACAGTCCTGCAGGGAGCCAGCACAACTCTCCCTGGGTTTCTCTGCAAGCAGCCTCCTTTTATACCCTGGTGCTGCTTCAGTACCTTCCTCCCTGAGGCAGACACCAGTTGTTATCCAGGCCAGACTCCCTCTCGAGGATGCTGAGTTCTGGGAAAGCAGCCAGGGGAGTTGTTTTCTCCACACTCCCCCACAAGAATCTGGACCCTGGTGGTTCCTCACAGGAAAAAGGGCATCACCCGTGTGTCAGCCTCAGTTCTCAGCACTTCACCCAGTGAAGCCACGAGGACCTTCTTTTGTCAGAACTCAGCTGTTAGCCTGAACTGTGCTTTGAAGAGGCAACGCTGAAGCTTATACCACTCCTTTCCCTGTCTCTTCAACAGTTGGACGTTGGTGTCACAACCTTTGCCTCAAGTTTGACTGCAGTGTGATTGATTTTGTAGTATCTGTGACCAAAACAGTGACAGCATGGTCTGTGAAGGCACNAGCCTGGCTCCTTCCTCCTGACCCCCACCCTTTCCATCTTGATCAACAAGATTTTGTTCCCAGCTCCCTCAGCCTCTCCTCAGCAGGGAGATGCTCCCCTCCCTGCATCATCCCTGTGGCTCTGTGCTGGACTCTCTCCAGCAGCTCTGTGTCCTTCTGGCACTGAGGGGCCCAGAACTGGGCACAGGATTCCAGATGCAGTCTCACCAGAGCAGAGTAGAAGGGGAGGAGAACCTCTCTTGATCTCCTAACCACCCCCCTTCTAATCCACCCCAAGATGCCGTTGTCCCTTCTTGGCTGCCAGGGCCCATCGGTGGCTCCTGGCCACCCTGCTGTGGCAGCAGGTGGTTAAATGCACGGAGCTGCTGTCCGGACGGGCTGTATGAGCGAGGTAAACACGCTTTCAGACTGATTCCTCTGTGTGTTTGGGATAATCCTTGGTGTCCGGGGAATGACGATGGATCGTCATGTTTGATTGGGGTTTTTCTTGCCTCAGGACGCTGACATTCTGGACATAGAAAGCAAACACTTTGAGGATTTGGAATTCCAGCAGCTCGAGCGTGAAAGCAGACTGGATGAAGAGAAGGAAAATCTGACACAACAGCTCCTGCGCGAAGTGGCCGAGTACCAGCGCAGCATTGTCAGTAGAAAGGTAAACACCCTTGTGCTCAGTGCGTTTTGCATCGATTCTCGAGGGTGGAGGAGCTTAAAAGGATCTGCCCCTCGCCCGTCTGTAAGAGCTCACAGAGGTCAGTTCATGCACTGCTCCAGAAGGAAATGAATCCAGAAACTTCCAGGCCCTCTTTGTGTGTTGGGAGGTGAAAATGGAACCCTTTAACTTGCGCAGAAGTTCCCACTGCGCGGTCTTCTGCTCCTCTAGGAAAGATGAGTAGAGCTGGGCAGCGCTGCTCGCTGTCCGTGACTCTGTTCACGGCTGCTCTGGGTGTTACTTTGTCAAATAAGAAGGCTCTGAATTAAGGAAATCGGTTTAAAAACTAAACTGTAGGTGTCCTCCCTGAACCAGCTGAGGTTCCGAGTCTGAAGTCAGGAGCTGTGCCTGGGTGCACAGACGGTAGGCACTTGGCAAAGAACACGTGCCACTTGTCCCTCGTCTTGGAACAAACTGTCTCTCTGCTGTCTGACCCTCCGCTGATGACATGCCTCAGCCCAGTGACATGTCACGCTGAGCCTTTTCCTGCCGCCTCACTCGCGAGTGAGTCAGCTCTCGCTAGTAGGTGCCGTGCTGCGGGTTGTCTCGTGCGGTGACAGCAGAACCGTAAACCGCCTCTGTTTTTACGTTTGCCGCAGGAGAAGATTTCTGCTCTCAAAAAACAAGCGGCTCACATCGTCCAACAAGCCCAGCGCGAACAGGATCACTTTGTGAAGGAGAAAAACAACTTAATCATGATGCTGCAAAGGGTAGGTGTCTGTCAGCTCGGGAGCGCTCCCGGTGCGCAGTGAAGGGGCGTGCTGGGGAACAAAGGAGCGCGCAACACGAGGGGCTGAGCCGTGCGGGAGCCAGCAGGCAGGGTCGAGCAGAACAGGCACGGCTTTATCCATCAAGCGTTAAAGCAATTAGGTGTTGTGGCTAATTAGCTGTCTCCTGAGAGAAAACACCAGTGGCATTTGGTGGCTGGCAGGAGTGCAGAGGTGCCTCCCTTCCCAAGGCACCCACACAGTTGCTGAAGCTAGAAGGTTCTGCTCACTGGGTGGTTGCCAAAACTGTGCACAGACAGCTCAGATCTATGGCTTCTCATTGTCTGTATTGGGCTACCAGGTTACTTAACAGCAGCTAACATCTGGTGAAGGAGAAGCTGGCACAAAGCTTTCAAGCCCGTTAGATTCTGATTTGAATCATGGGAGAAAGCCAGCAGGAGGGGCGTTTTGGCTGGGGATATTTAAACAGGGTCTGTCACTCGCGTTTTGTTCAGTGCCTCCCTTGTTTTGTTTTTGGCCACAAGAACCCCCTGCAGCTCCAGCCTGGGGGAGGAGGGGCTGGAGAGCAGCCTGGTAGAGAGGGACCTGGCAGTGCTGGGTGACAACTGGCTGAACAGGAGCCAGCAGGGTGCCCAGGCGGCACCAAAGGCCAAGGGCATCCTGGCTGATGGTGTGGCCAGCAGGGCTAGGGATGTCATTCTCCCCTTGGACTGGCCACTGGGGAGGCCTCCCCTTGAATACTGGGGGCAGTGCTGAGCCCGTCACTTCAAGGGTCTGGAGCAGGTCCAGAGGAGCAATGATGCTGGGGAAAGGACTGGAAGGAAGGGCTGATTAGGAGAGGCTGAGGGAGCTGGACATGTTGAGCCTGGAGAAGAGGAGACTCAGGAGAGACCTTGTCCCTCTCTCCAACTCTCTGAAGGGAGGTTGTAGACAGGTGGGGGTCAGGCTCTTCTCCCAGACAACCAGCACCAGGACGAGAGGGCAGGGC
>VZRI01002510.1:65431-87818 GCA_013397515.1 Upupa epops | reverse complement strand
ATCCCTGGAGCCAGCTGCTTAGAGAGGTGGTGGCAGCCTCATCTCTGGAGCCATTCAAGGTCAGGCTGGATCGGGCTCTAGGCAATCTCTTCTAGTTAGAGACGTCCCTGCTTGTAGTGTCTAGTTGGACTGGATAACTTTGAGGGGTCCGTTCCAACCCAAACGACCTGTGACTCCACACNCGGGCGCTGGTGCGGAGCGGCAGCCGCTGCGGTGCCGCGGGGGCGGCACTGTCGCTGCCGGAGCCTGTCCCGGTGCTCCAGGGTAAGGGAAGGGCCCGTGGGGAGGAGGCGGTGTCAGGCAGGGCGGGAGAGGCGCCGTGTGTGGTGGTGCAGGAGGGGTGGCGGTGTTTGCCGCGGCCCGGCAAGCGGCAGCTCCCCCCTGCCCTCCAGCGCCCGGGTTCGGCCCCGGGCTGAGCTCTGAGAGACCGGGAGGAGTCCAGCAGTGCTGCCCCGTGTGGGTTCGCCGTCAGCTCTCCATGCCATAGCAGAGGGAGCGGGGCAGTTCTGGGGGTGCCCTGAGTGCCCTGGTCTGGCTGGTGGGATGATGCTGGGTGCTGGGCTGCATGAGCTCAGAGGGCTTTCCTGGCCTCAATGATTCTGTTATGCTGTGAAAATTATGAAGAAGTTAAACTAAATGGATGAAAAATCTTACTATTGCTAAATATATCCGAGCTGCTGTAAAACATGAGGGCAAATGAAGTGCAGGAGATTCTAGCATTTGGCTTCAGCCAGCCACTCCACTAATTGCTGAGTGAATTCCTTATGTGCTTGGTGTTTAAAAGTGGAGAATGAATGGCAGTCAGTTTTCCCTTTCAGCCTTGTGAGCTCTGCTTAGTCATTAAAAAAGGCAGGAGATACTTTATTGTTTCCTCTTGCACCAGAGGGTCTTATTTTCATATAAAGGCACCTATTTCTGAATCCTGCTTTTAAAAATACTAGTGTTTTGGCTGAGGCTATGACGATGATTGCACTAAGTACCTCCTCTTTCATTAGTTTACAGGCTGAAGTCATCAATCAGCTTTCTTACTCGACCAGATCGACCAAGTCTTGCTTACCGTAAACTAAAAGGCAGGAATCCAGGGGTTATTTTCCTTCCAGGCTTTAAGTCGAACATGACTGGTGAGAAAGCAACTGCCCTGGAAGATTTCTGCAGCTCTCTAGGTCATGCCTACATCAGGTACGTGTACAGTGTTGTGCTCAAGGCAATAAAGCAACTGCCATGGGTTGGGGGAAGGGGTTTTGGCAGTTGGATTGGAACATGTGCTGTGTGCAAGCTAGCAAGTGACTGCCTTCCATTTCAGCCATAGTGTTTCTGGCTGTAGTGAGCTGAGGGGAATCAGGAGGTCTGGAATTACTTCAGGAAATTCTGATAGGGTTCTGTAGCATAGCCAGGGAGAGGACATTAAGGGATGGTGCACCTGTACTTTGCCCCCATGAGACTGTGTCTTCAGTACTGGGTCCAGTTTTGGGCACCGCGGTATCAGAAGGATGTTGAGGGGCCAGAGAAAGGCAGTGAGGCTGAGGAGAGGGCTGAAGAACAGACCCTGTGATGAGCGGCTGAGGGAACTGGGGTTGTTTAGTCTAGAGAACAGAAGGCTGTTCCCCCTGAGTCTCCTCCAGGCTAAACACCCCCAGCTCCCTCAGCCTCTCCTCATCAGCCTTTCCCTCCAGTCCCCCCAGTCAATCTCTTTCTTGAAGCGAGAGGCACAGAACTGCCCCCAGGACTTGAGGGGAGGCCTCCCCAGTGCCCAGTGCAGGGAGAGAACGACATCCCTAGTCCTGCTGGCCACACTAGTGCTGATCCAAGCCAGGATGCCATTGGCCTTTGGTGCCACCTGGGGAATTGTCGCCAGTCTGCTGTAGCAAATGAGCAGAGAACTCTGCATTACTTAGTCGCTTACATTTGTGTTTAAACCTCTCCTCATGTGCTTGCTGTTCCTGGTGATCCATGGGAGCAAGTAAGAGAAACCAGACCTCAGTTGTGCTGTCTCTCCCCCGTTCCATTGGCTGAACAGGTGCTGTTGGGCTGGCTGCTGCGTTGCTGTAGACAGCACCCTGACTTTCTCTTCACCGGTTGCTTTTCCAGGTTTGATTATTCAGGATGTGGAAGTTCAGATGGGAACTTTGAGGAGTGTACCATTGGGAAGTGGAGAAAAGATGTTCTCTCAGTTCTGGATGAACTTGCAGAGGGACCACAGGTTAGACTTTGTTTTGAAATATTGAATTCTTTTCGTCCCTAAGATTAAACATTGATCAAAAATGGGCAGTAACAGCTCTGATCTACAGGAGCTTCTACATAACAGCTGGTACTGCTCACCTTCAAGCTGAATGACTTGAGAAGTTGTATTGCAAGAGCACTCTGGCAAGCAGGTAGATCACAGAATCATGGAAACGTTGGTTAGGAACCTCCTGGAGCAGAGCTGCTGTTTTTGGGAGTCTGAGAAAGTCTCATGGTAGAAGAGGAGACTGGTAACTGCTCCATTGTGCTGCATCTCCTTTCATGAAAAACTGGGTCACTGTTCCATCCTGTGTGATTAAAAAATATATAATCAGCAGAAGCAGCATTTGACAGGGCCAAGGGCAGGGTCCTACGTTCTGGCCGCAAGAACCCCCTGCAGCTCCAGCATGGGGGCTGAGTGGCTGGAGAGCAGCCTGGCAGAGAGGGACCTGGCAGCACTGGGTGACAGCCGGCTGAACAGGAGCCAGAGGGTGCCCAGGTGGCACCAAAGGCCAAGGGCATCCTGGCTGGGATCAGCACTAGTGTGGCCAGCAGGACTAGGGATGTCATTCTCCCCCTGGACTGGGCGCTGGGGAGGCTTCCTCTTGAGTCCTGGGGGCAGTTGTGGGTCCCTTAGTTCAAGAACGAGATTGAGGGGCTGGAGCAGGTCCAGAGGAGCAATGAGGCTGGGGAAGGGACTGCTAAGGAATACTTAAACGCAATGAAAATGGCTACTTTAGAGAAGAGGAAAAAAACTTGTAGTGGTTTCCTGTAAAAACAAAATATATTCTCTCCTTTTCAGATTCTGGTGGGCTCCAGCATGGGTGGATGGCTGATGCTTCACGCTGCAATAGCACGCCCTGAGAAAGTAGCTGCCCTGGTTGGAGTAGCTGCAGCAGCAGACCATCTTGTAACATCTTTTAAGAAGCTTCCCTTTGAGGTAAGTCACGGAATCACAGAATGGCTGAGGCTGGCAGAGCCCTCTGAGCTCAGCCAGCCCAGCCCAGCAACAGGCATCACCCCATCAGCCAGGCCAGGGCACTCAGGGCCACAGCCAGGCTGTCCTTCAACACCTCCAGACACGGGGACTCCCCCACTGCCCTGGGCAGTCCAGTCCAGGCTCTTGAGCACCCTTTCCATGAGTAAGGGCTTCCTAACAGCCAACCTAACTCTTCCCTGGCAGCTTCTGGCACTGCCTGCTGACCCCCACCTGTCTACAACCTCCCTTAAGGGAGTGGGAGAGAGGGAGAAGGTCCCTCCTGAGTCTCCTCCAGGCTGAACATCCCCAGCTCCCTCAGCCTCTCCTCTTCAGTCCTGAGTATCTTCACTTTGCATTCAGATTATGTCCTTATGCTTTTGGGGATGGAGGAGTAGCCGGTGTCAAAGTAGTTGAGATGATACTGGGTGAGATGAGTCTGATGCAGGCCGTATAGAAATGGAACTCTTAATTCTAGAAGTATTTCTACTTAAGACTGAGGTCAGACTGTGGAACTGCAGTGTTCAGACACAGCTGTTGTGGCAGGGACTGGAAGGACCGATGTCTGTTGCTCGTCAGTGTGATAGCCATTACAAGAGTAAAGCGCAGTGCAGCTTGTGCCATGGTGAACAGGAATACAAAAGGCTCCCGAGGTAAAGATTCCTGGGGTAAATGATCCCGAGGTAACTGTACCATCTCTGCTACCAGAAACAAATGGAGTGTAATTGCTTGCCTGGGGAGCCTGTGCTTCACGTGGAACAAAACAGATTGAGGCACTCTAAAGGACTCCTGTCCTCTGTCTTGTCTCTCTGCTGTCCCTTTGTGTAGGCGCAGAGGCAAATAGAAGAAAAAGGTGAGTGGAAGATCCCAACAAAGCACAGCGAGGATGGCTGTTACCGCCTGGCGTACGACTTCCTCAGAGAAGCCGAGAATCACTGCCTGCTGAGCAGTCCTATTCCCGTAACGTGTCCCGTACGGCTCATTCACGGCATGAGGGATGGCGACGTGCCGTGGCAGATCTCTCTGCAGGTTGCTGATCGTGTTTTGAGCCAAGACGTGGATGTTATCCTCCGCAAGGTTGGCCAGCACCGGATGAGCGAGAAGGAAGATATAAAGCTGCTCCTCAATACTGTGGATGATTTAATCGACAAGCTGGCCGTACTAGCGTGAGCTGCAGGGACTTCACACCTAACTCCTTGCCGTGAGCAGCAGACAGCCTGTCCTTAGCGTGGTGACGCCAGGCCTGTGACTGTCACAGTGCAAACGGAGTTTAGCGGCTGTTTCCCTACCTCTGTTTCATAAGCACAGTCTTACAGTGATGCTGCCTTTGCACAGACAGACCAAAGTGGAAAGGAGTGCTGCTGTTGTCTTCAGAACCTCTCCTTCGCCACTTAGACCTTTTCAGGCAACTTTCCAGACGTGTGAACTGCAGTGTGGACTCGTTTTGTGACCGTGGGCCTGTTCAGTAAGAATTGAGTTTGCCGTGTCTTGGACACCTGCTCAGGATTGTCCTGCTGCTGGAACCTTTCTGTGCCCGATGGCTGAGCCCATCTTTGCAAGGCCAAGCTGTTGGCAGATTGTTTACTCAAGTTAGTAGAATCAGGGAGTAATGTGAAGAGGCTTCAGCTAAATCGGTGTCTTCTTAACTACAGTTACAGTTGGAAGTGGAGGGGACACCCTGGTGGTGTGCTGGGGGCACCGTGTGGCAAAGGAGGTCACTTCTAAGAACACAGAGCCTCAAAGTGCAGGTAGGGCTTCTATAATCTGTGCTTAGCAGTGGGGTTTATGTCCTCTTTCCTGGTTAATTAGTGGCCCTGTTACTAAGGGAGCAGTGTATAATCTTGGTGTAAACAGAACCTGGTCAATGCAGTGACTCTGTGACAGTAACTTCTTTAAAATGGGGAGAAGAGCACCATAGGGCCTCACTGCCCTGACTCAAAAACTGGGGGTTACTAGGAACAGTGTCTTCACCTCATTGCTGTCTCTCAATCTGTGAGGGGTGGGTGTCAGGAGGATGGAGCCAGGCTCTGCTCAAGGGCATCTGGGGACAGGACAAGGGGCACTGGGTGCCAGCTGGAGCAGAGGAGGTTCCCTCTCAATCTCAGCAGGACCTTCTTCCCAGGGAGGGTCCCGGAGCCCTGGAAGGGGCTGCCCAGGGGGGCTGTGGAGTCTCCTTCTCTGCAGGCGTTCCAGCCCTGCCTGGCTGTGTTCCTGTGCCACTGGGTCTGGGGGATCCTGCTGTGGCAGGGGGACTGGACTGGAGTGTCTTTCAGGGTCCCTTCTGATCTCTAATGATTCCAGAGTTAGGAATGGCAGGTGCACATGTACAAGCCTGAACACTCCTAAGTGAAACTCAAGAGGTAGACCATTCTTGTGTTGTGAACCTCCAGAATGTAGTGCTGAGTAGATTTAATCGAGACTCTGTGACTTGCTGTCTCTCGGGTATTGAGGTGTTTTGTTGGTGTAGGGATGGTTGGACTCGGTGATCTGGGAGGTTCTTTCCAGCCAGGATTATCCTGGCATTCTGTGATCCATCCTGTTAATGATCTTCCTTGTTCTGCCTTGTGTTGCTGAGCTTTGTTTCACACGCTGAGGTTTGGGGGTTTGGTTAAATGCTCTTAAGTGTTTCCTGTAGTTTCAATTCCTCCACTCGTTTTCCCTTCCATCAACACTGAGTACAGACCCAGCAGTGTTCACCAGCAACCCCCAGCTGGATAGGCCTCACAAGAACCGCCTCCTGCTGTTGTGTTTCTATGTTGATGTTGATTCCTCGCCCTCTCAGACACCCTGTTATTCAGTGGGGCTGAGAGATTTATGGTACCACACTTTTCATATCAAATTAAAACGTGCTGAGAGAGAAACTCTGAATGAGCTGTGTGTCTGCAGCTGCTTGGGTGCTTTCAATGCTCCAGTCAAACTGCAGCACAGAGTTACAGCGTTTTCTGAACCAGTGCCTTGGTCACAGTGGCTGCACAAGACTGGGTTTGTCATTCCTCCTTGGGCTCTCTCCAGTGGGAGGGAGAATCACGTCCTGGGGAACAATGGCATTAGAGTAATTGCAAGTCCTCCCTTTTTAAGTTACTCGGTCGTGCTGTTACAGAAAGGCCAGCATGTAATTTTGTTAAGTGCTAAAATGCTTCTCAAGGCTTTCCTGGAAGTAGAGGAGGTTGATGTGTTTGACCTGTCTCTTGAGATAAGTAGCCTGTGCCTGGTGCCAACGTATAGCTACAGTCAGACACGTGAAAACAGGATTTCTCTACAGCTTGGTGAAAATTCCCTACACAGCCGTGTGGGGAACACACAGAGAAATCTGGAAAATGAGCGTGGGCTCTCGCCCTTCCTCCTGGTTCTGACAGAAAGACAGAACCCAGTTTGTTCTGTAGATGGTTTTAATGCCACTGGGCACCTTGTTGCCGCTGGGCACCTTGTTTCCCCCGGCAGGTGCTTTCTAGGGGAAGAGGCTATTGTAGTGGCTGGGAAGAAGAGGCAGAGGTGAAGGACACAGATGCGCTGCTGGTAGATTGACTGCTCACAGGTCACTTTATATAGCTCGTGTTTACTTGCTGGCTGTAAGGCTCCTCTCCAAAGTCCATTTGCCTGCAGGAGAAGGATGTTAGGTACAGCCTTGGCCGTGTTATACCCGCAAATCTGAATTACAGACCTACTGAAACCTAGGTGCAGACTTCATCTTGTATTTCAAGTGCTGCAAATGCACTTTACACGGTCCAGTGCTTCTCCTCCATTAGAGAGAAATGGGCACCTTCTTTGTGACGCAGTCATTGCAGCTTGTGATTGCTCAGGGGTGAGGAACAGACACGTTCTCAGCCTGCCACGGTGTCGTGACTGGTTTAGCGAGGAGCTTCAGCTAGCTTTGCATTTATATTTGGAGTGCAAAGCAAATGACAGCTGCTAAAACTTCCTGGCACTTGGTTCTGAAGCGCAAGCACAGGCTAGCACGTGAAAGCTGGTGTTCTTTTTGGGCCCTCTGTCCCGTACCGTGTTGTCCGCTTCCCTCCCACGTGGCAACGTGAGAAGGTCGCTGCTGCCTGTCACGGTGGAAGCTTCTGTATTGAATGTGGTCTGCGGGCAGAAGGTGTGCCAGAGTGTCTCTTGGGACAAGTTCCTGACAGCAGAGACCTCAAATCGTGAGCAGCATTCACGTAGTTAGGGGGTTTGATCTTGTTTGCTGTAAATCTTGCTGTCTCTTTTGATCACCAGGGAAAGATAGAATCATAGAACCCTAAAATGGCCAGGGCTGGAAGGGACCCCAAAGCTCATCCAGTGCCAACCCCCCTGCACAGGCAGGGACCCCTTCACCAGAGCAGGGTACTCGGGGCCCCAGCCAACCTGGCCTTCAGCACTGCCAGGGATGGGGCAGCCACAGCTGCCTTGGGCACCCTGTTCCAGCTTCTCTGCACCCTCACAGCAAAGAATTGGTTCCTCACGGCCAACCTCCATCTCCCCTCTTCAAGGCTGGAACCCTTTCCCCTTGTCCTCTCACTACCACCCGTGTCCACAGCCCTCCTCAGCTCTCTTGTAGCCCCCTTCAGGGACTGGAAAGCTGCTTGAAGGTGCCCTGGGAGCCTCCTCTTCTCCAGGCTGAACACCCCAAGCTCCCTTAGCTTCTCCTCATCAGACTGTCCCTCCGGTCCCTTCATCCCTCTGGTTACTGGAGTGACTATCTGGATTATTTCATTCTCTCAGCCCTTTTTCTGGAGAGCGGTCGTCATGCTGCCACATGATCCTCCCGTGCCTGCTGCACCTCCCACGTTTGATTCAGCCAAGCCCTTCAGTCGCGGTGTCCCACCCAGCGTCTGTGCCCACCTGCTCAGCTTCCATCACCCTTTGCTTATTGTTATTAGCATCTGCTTGTGTGCGCAGGGCAGGCTGCTGTGTTCTGGAGAGCCCTTTGCTGACGACGGCCAGGACTGGCCTCAAATGAGACACATTTCTGCCTGCTTCCAGGTAGACTGATTTTGAGGAGGTTTCTTTCCTGACAGCTGGCGCCAGGTGGGATCTCCCTGGGGCTGGGCTGGTTTCGTAGGGCTTTGTAACAGTATGTGAAGTCGCTCAGGGCTGGGGGCCCGTTCTCAGGCGAGCAATACAAGCACACACGGTCAGTGGTGGTTTTGCAGTCGGTTGTATTGCAGGGCTTCCTAGCTAGCCCGGTGTCGTGTCTTCAGTGCCTCCTGTTGGCTTGGCACCCCTTCATCGTGCCGTGCAGTAGCCAACTCTCATAGATCACTGAGCTCTTACTGAACTGATCCACACGAGCGCTTGATAAAAACCACCTCCATCCCGTTCTTTTCCTCGGGGTGGATGGCACTGAAGTCGGCTTCTGTTTCCATTACTCATTCTTAAGGAATAGTGAGGTGGGAGAGGGTCTGGCGTTTTTCCACCCCTCTGCAGCTCTCTTGGTTTTCAAAGCCTTATTAAAAATTGATACTGATGGACGAGATTGCTTTTCAGCCTTCACAGTATGGAACAGTCCCTCGAGAACTGGTGGCGTAGCCAACATCTGTGGCGGGGGAGATGTCTGCTCGGCAGTTGAGGAGAATTAAATTACCTCCCCCTGTTCCCCAAGTTAGGAAGCAGGGTCAGAGGCTGATGCAAAGCTAGGTGGGCTTCATGCCATCCCATTGCTGCCGAGCACCCTGGTGTGACCAGAGGCAGCTGAGCAGCTGAGGAAGCTCCCTTCTGAACAGAGGAAACTGAAAAAGGATCTCAAGGCGGTAAATAAAGCAGCTTGTTCTCTGTGGGACTGGCCCTTAAGAGTTGTTTGAATGGAAAGGCCAGCCAGTTTACTGAACTGCATTTTACTGGGGCAGCTGCAGTGTGCTCCTCCTCTGATCCAGGCCCGGGTGCTGTGCGTTTGCTGAGCCTTCTGCGGGGTGCTTGCTGGGATGGAAAGCGATCGAGTGGGGGCCCTGTCACGTAGGCTGCTCTGATTTACGTAACCAAGTATCTCACAGGGCTTTAAAACGACCAGTGCGGAGAAGACAGAGCTCTAAGAGAAATGCCTGTGGATGACAGCAGTGAATTAGGTCATCTAGTGAATTCTTCATCTGCTCGAGGCCAGCAGCATCCAAAGCAGTATAAACCTGAGAATTCACGATACAAAATGAGAGTGTAGTGGATGAAGAGACACTGTGAGTAGATATACAAGCAGCTGGGTTCCTTTCCCTGCCTCACTGGTTTCTTTCTAAATCACAGGCTGGTAAGGATTGGATGGCACCTCAAAAGATCATCCAGTCCAGTCCCCCTGCCACAGCAGGAGCCCCTAGATCCAGTTGCACAGGAACAGTCCAGGAGGGTTTGAAACAGCTCCAGAGAAGGAGCAGCCCCTGCCAGGGCTCTGGCACCCTCAGTGGGAAGAAGCTGCTTATCCTCTTGATGGGGAACCTCCTCTGTTCCAGCTGACACCCAGTGCCCCTTGTCCTGGCATTGGGTGCCCCTGAGCAGAGCCTGGCTCCTTCCTCCTGATACCCACCCTTCCCATCTTGATCAACAGTCATGAGGTCCCCCCTCAGGCTCCTTTGTTCCCAGCTCCAGAGCCCCAGCTCCCTCAGCCTCTCCTCCGCAGGGAGCTGCTCCCCACCCTTCATCGTCCCTGTGGCTCTGAGCTGGACTCTCTCCAGCAGCTCTGTGTCCTTCTGGCACTGAGGGGCCCAAATGCAGCAGAAGACTTCTGCTGGCAAAGGTGATGGCTCATCCGCCTCGGGTTTATCCTTTCATATCAAGCTGAACGTGAATCACTGGGCAGAACAGGACTGGGTAGTGCAGATGGGCTGAACTTTGACAGAGTTTGGTGGCTCCCGGAGAGGAGCACAGTGCTTTTATTTCATAAGGGGTAAATCTGTACCGCTTGGACCAGCAGCAAACCCTCGTGCCTCAACTCTCCTTTCTCTCCCCTCCCACCACTGCAGTGGTATCATCAAAATTTAAAGCAGGCACTGCTCCCTTGCTGTCGGTGGAGGTGTGCTGACTCACAGCAGATACGGGTGCCGTGCTTTGTAGGATGTTTGCTGCTTTTCAGTGAGTTCCCCTTGGTTTTAGCTCTCCGGGTGGTTTTCTTAGCACCTGATAACCTAATTACTACTAACGCTAAGGGATGACCACGTTCCCCTGCCTGCACTCTGTCCCCTGACTTCTCATTCCGTTGTCCCCTTGTTGGAACTTTTTATCAGGGCTTAAACAAGAAAGAGGAGAGCATATTTTTCCATAGAATCCTGGGCTCTGATCTTGGAGGTCTCTTCCAGCTGAAACTGTTGTATGATTTTTTCCACACAGAAAACCTGTTAGCGCTGTGATCAGAACGGGAGGGAAA
Source organism: Upupa epops (assembly GCA_013397515.1). Classification (NCBI taxonomy): domain Eukaryota; kingdom Metazoa; phylum Chordata; class Aves; order Bucerotiformes; family Upupidae; genus Upupa; species Upupa epops. Next base: position 77,295 of record VZRI01002510.1, on the reverse strand, counting down.
GGGCTTTGCTTCTGCCTTGTGATCAGAAAGAAAGGAGCTGCGTGGGGATTTCTGGTGGTCAGGCTCCTTTATCTGTATTTCCTACTCTGTGGCGCTGGGATGCTTGGTGCACGGTGGGTTGATGCAGACTAGGTGGAGTACAGCCGAGCCTGGAGAGCGAACAGCACAGGGCTGAGGAAACATGCGTGAAAGCAGCCTGCAGATGGGCGAGATAAATAGGATCCCCCGGCTGTGCCCGAGTGGGCAGGCCTCTTTCATGGCTCTTAGCAACGCCCCTGCTCTGACCCTCCTCATATGTGAGGGAAATCAAATCAATAGACTGTTCTTCAAACCACGATGCTGCAGCAGCAGCAGGGCATTGTGGCAGCCTCCGTCTCCTGAATTGGTCAACGCTTCTCAGTCTGCTGATCTCTGGATATCCACATCCCTACTGCTGTGCTGAGGAAGACCCTGCCTGCGTCTTTAATTGGATTGCCTGAGCTCCCATGCGCAACCATCTCCTTAGCAAGTATTAGGTAGGCAATTTTAAAGTGCTTTTGGATTTGCAGGCAGCTTTTAACGTTGATCTGAGAACTCCCTTTTATTCTCTGTAAGCATAGAAGCCTCTCTTTTCAAACCTACTCTGCTTTAAATCTTCCTTTGCTTCTTCAGTTTTTGTGGTTGGGGGGGAGTGCTGGTTTTGACCTCTCTTCTTTAAAAGAAGCCCTCTTAGCTGATGTGTGCCTTCGGAAGGGGTTATTCCCTTGCTGATCCCTCCCCTGCCCTGCAGAACAGCTGTAACCGGTGCCATAGAGTTACTTTCAGTGTCATGAACATCTGCCCAACTGTTTAACGTACAGGCAGGCTGTTCCCTCTGGTACTCTTTCACATTTCCCTGTGTCTGCCTCTATGCTGCAGAGCAGGACTCGACCCACCGAGTTCTGCTTTGGTTGCAGAGATGGCTAACAGAGGACCGAGCTACGGCTTGAGCCGGGAAGTTCAGGAGAAGATTGAACAGAAATACGACCCGGAATTAGAGTCTAGGCTGGTGAACTGGATTATTGTGCAGTGTGGGGAACAGATAGAGCACCCTCCTCCTGGAAGGCAGCATTTCCAGACCTGGCTGATGGATGGAACGGTGAGTGTTTGGGTGACATACCCACCTGTGTTTATGTGCACAGTGCCCTTGTTTGCTGTCCCCCATCTAGCTGAACTGCCCAGGGCTCATGGCTGCTGCAAGAATACCTAGTTTAGCATCTGTTTGGTTTGCTTTTGGCCAGGAGTCTTCATCTCCTGCTAGATAATGACTCTGCTGCTGCGCTGGGAGGAGTGCAGTGCTTATGACTCTTAAGAGTCATGATTGTTAGATGTAAATGTGACTCCTCCAGCACCTTCCTCATCTGTTTTAGAAGCAGGTGTGTATTTTTCTCAGTAAGAAATAGCCAGTGTGGACAGGTAAAGGTGAAGAGCTGCAGGAAATCCAAAGGAGTGGGTCCTAACTGTTTCCTCCTTGGGAGTCATTCTGCAGCTAAAAGGTTGTATTCCCTTGGCTCATTGAACAGCAGGCAGATGCTGCTGTTTGCAGCAGGCTGTAGGGATACCACTGAATCACTGAAGCCCCTGCCAAAGTGCCTTATGTGCTATTTCAATTGACATTGCTTGACTTACTGTCTCAGGCGTGTGTCGGTTGTTACATAACCCTTGTGAGCCACTCCTTTGTTGTTTCTAGCAGATGAGGATTTCTGTGGTCAGTTAAGGGGAGCCTTAGCGCCTTTCTAGCACACTGGGATTGCTTTCCATTCACTGCTCTGTTTTCAATGGAAGAGATCATGTGCCATAGACCCTGGATGGGTCAGAGGCGTTTTGCTGTATCGTTTCGTGTGCAGAAACTGCCTTCTGGTCGGGTGACTGCTTTCTAATCTTGTTTCTGTATTTGTCTCTCAGCTGTTATGCAAGCTAATAAACAGTTTACATCCCAAGGGAAACGAGCCCATTGCAAAGATCTCTGAATCAAAAATGGCTTTCAAGCAGATGGAACAAATCTCTCAGTTCTTAAAAGCTGCTGAAATCTATGGAGTGAGAACAACAGATATTTTCCAGACGGTGGATTTATGGGAAGGTAAAAACCATGACCTGAGCTCAGCTTGCAGTCTCGGTTTGGCTTTGCTGTGGTGCGTGTGGTGGTGCGTGTTGTCTACGGCACATCCCCAATCTCTTTCCCTCTTTTGTTTCCGCTCCCCTTGCCTCATTACCCTGTTCTTCTCGTGCATTATCTCCTCGGAGGGATTTATGTGACCCAGAGGGCACCGCAGAGCCTTTCCAAGCTCGTGTGTTATCCCAAAGCCCATCGTTCTGATAGAAATGCATGCACCTAATAAAACAGATGTTCTCTGTGCTAGTTTTTCCCAAGTAGTTTTGATAGCAGATTCAGAAAACGCTTCTTTTCTGACAACAAGGTTCGATTGCAGCCTTGAAATTATAAGCAAAGCTTAAATTAGAGCTATGAAATGCATTCCCAGGAGCGTATGTGCCTCTGGGAAGCATGAGGGCTTATTTATGCCTAGTGAGATGCAGAACTCGCTGCTAACGCCGTGTTAGCTGAAGCACTCTCTCTAAACGTATAATCTTGTGAGAGGTCTCTATGGAAACAGCAACAAAATTCCAAGTCCCCTGTGGTTTTGCAGAAACCCAGGTGAAGGCTGTCTCCATCCCTGCTCCAAGCAGACTCTGTGTGTTCTAGCTCCTGAAGAGCTGAGTCACTGGTGCACTGTACGGCTGGTTTTGCTCACTGCTGTGGTGATGCATGCCTTCCTGGTCCTCTAAGCAGCTCCACCCTAGACCCTGCACTTCTCTGGACGAGTTGTTGCAGGACACTGTGTAGGAGAGCTCAGAACAAGGGCAGCTGCAGGGGAGCGAAAGGCAGGTTTGAAAGGATCGGAAATCTGCTATGAAAATGCAACAGTGGACAGAGCAGAGTCTCTCGGGGAAGTTGCTCTGTGTCACCCACACACCAAGCAGAGACACTGAGGTCTCTCTTCACAGGCTGTCCAGATCTGGTGAAGAGATCACTCCTCTAGGATGCTCTTTGTGGGTGGGGTAGAAGGGAAGGCTGTACTGGCAGCTGGAGTGACTGGGGTATGCAGTGTTCTCAGGGTGTGAGAGCTGCTTTACACGTCCTTCCTTTGGGCCCAAGGGCAGTGCTGTTTCTTCCAGTTTAGGCTTTCCGTGTTTCAACTCATCTCTCTTCCCTTTAAATGTCTTCAGTGAAGGGTTTGAATTCTCTGGAGTAGCACACTTCCCCCCCTGCCCCTCCCGCTGAGCCTAGCAGGCTGTTGAAGGAGCAGCTCCATCTATCTTGCAGGGGTTGATAATAGCTCGTTTGCATCTCATAAAGGCTTCACCATGCAAATGCAAGCGTGGCACATGGATCCTCACAGTGAAAAGGACTTGCTCTGCAGACAAAACGCTCCTGATGCTCTCTCCTCCTTTCTCCCCCTTTCACTCATCACCTTTTCTCAACAGATGTAAAGGGAAAAGCTGGTAACTTCCAGAGGATGGGAAGTCAGAAGACAAGTGGCAGCCTGGAAGCAAGGCACACAAGACTTTTCTGCACTGTTATTTTAGGACTTCCCCAAACTCAGCTGTCTCCTCGCCTTCCCACTCCCTTTTCATCCCTCCTGCTGCTCATTTCAGTGCTGAGATGAGAGAGTTTGTCTCCCCATCAGTGAGTCACTGCAAGCTCTTTGTGCCTAGCAGTAACTCTGACCTCCAGCATCTGTGCTGCTTCGGGGCTGAATCGTCTGGACCTGGATGCATTAGCTGGAGAGCAAGGACAGTCTCTTTCTATCTCATAATTACAGCACTCCTACACTCGAGGCCATAACCTCTTTTGAGAGAGAGATGTCAATATCTGTTTAGAGGGAGAGAAAAGTGTGTGTGACTCCAAAGCAGCTTTTCTCCGGCACTGATTGTTTTCTGAGAGCTTTTGCTTTGTAACTCTTAGTCCCAATCAAGGGCAATATTTTAGGATGCAATCTGCTGTTGGCTGATTCAGACTCCCTCAGGCCATCTGGTGCCTCTTTAATTTATCTCTGTCTCCTTGGTCCAGAGATATCACCTCTCTTTTGGTCCTTTCCTCCTTGAAACACGCTGTGCTGAGCAGGTTTCCCTAGTCCATGCCCGAGATAGTGTGCTCACTGGTTTTCTACAGGCAGCTGCCTCTCTCCTCCCAGGCAGGTAAGAGGCAGCTCTGAGGAGCTGTTCAGCCTGGTCACTGCGTTCGAGCCTTCCCCTTCCTGGGACTGGGGGAGAAGGCTTTCTGGTCCAGTTACCCCCTAAAGAGAAAGGTTTAGCACCAGAGGAGCCCTTTCCTCTCTGTGCAAGAGTGCTCAGGTGCTCTGCGAGGACACGGGAGGCGCTCAGGAAATGCCATCACGGTGGGACCCTGCCGCATGATTCAGGGACCAGGCAGGCAGCCGCAGTCACTGTCAGGGACCAAGTCCTGGAGCTGAGGGGAGGCACTGACTGCAGTGTTCCGCAGTGCCAGTGCCAAGCCTGGCTTAGAGGATGCGTGAGATCCCTTCCGTGGGGCGGCTGCCGTGTTAGGTGCCATTCTCAGTGGAAGCACCACCATTCTCACAGCCCTGTTTGTGCTGACAGTTGAGCCCCCTTGTATCCTGGGCTGGAAGAGGGCAACGCCACATGGCTGCAGTTCCCCCTCACCCGTGGCACCCATCACATGCAGCAAGGAGACTCTGCAGAGCGGGGACGTGGCTTTGTTTTGTCACATGGTGCTGGAATCCCACTCGGTCTGATGTTCCCTGCAGTGGCTCCCACTCAGTGGTGACACATAAAGCTGAGGGAGGGGAGTGCAGAGCTGGGGGGAAGGGCTGCCAGATGGCTCTGCCCGGCCCAGCGACACATTTTGCTGTCCAGCTTTTGTTTGTCTTTGCTCCCCGTGCTTGCTGTCGTTATTCAGCTCCTTCTCTTTGAAATCCTTCCTCACAAGCCTCTTCACCCCCATCAGTCACCGCACCCCTTGTGACAGGGGATGCGTCCCGAGGACGTTGTACGTGGCATCTGCTACAGCATATGGCACATCTGCTGCTCCGGGCAGCTCCGAGGGGCTCTGCTTGTGCTCTGCCGTGAGCGCCCGTGTACGAGCACGCGGGGGATGCTGTAGGCTCTTCAGCAAGGACCCCTCCTGATGCTGTTTGCATCAACAGATACAGTCAAACAGGGAGACTCTGGGTGGCTGGCAGTTCACTTTCTGAGCAAGTGGCCCCCTGGAGATAGGGTTGCTTAAAACTTGCGTGTTCTGTGCGACAGCCACAGTTGGAAGCTGCTATGTGCGTTCAGCTTCAGGGTGTCATCCTCAGCTCTCTTAAGTTTGTATGAACCAGAGCCCTGAACTGCATCTGCCTGTAGCTTTGTAAACACAGAACGTGCAGCGCTCGCCTCCCTCTCCACTCCAGCCTGTCTGCAGTGATTTTCATTAACACTGGTCTGCTGGAGGGGCTCCTGAAACCTCCTCTCATCAGCATCCTGTCTGTAGCTTCTCCTGCCTTCATGAATCACTCCTTTCCCACATGAAGAACCTGCAGCCCATGTCAGATCTGTAATGAGACAGGTGTGTTCAGGAGAGAGGTAAAAGTGGAGCAGAAGGGATGTAGAGAAACACTTCTGAAAGGATTTCAGAAGTAGAGAGGAGCAACAGGCAGCCAACAAGCTCTTTAGTGCTAGAAGGCTCTCTGGAAGTTAATGAGATGGAGTCTGCCCGACTCAGTGTCTTTATGGTTCCCAGAACAGAGTGCAGCCTAGGGACCAAGAGAAGAGGAGCAACCCTGGTTACTAGAAGAGCTTCCATGTCTCCCGTGTGTGGCATTGCTTTTCTCTTCCCATGAATGGAAGGATTCGGCAGAAGATGTTGATCCCAAAGATTGGCTTGTCATCCTCCTTGGGAAGGAGAGGCAGGAGGAGCGGGTACCGCTGTGTGGATGCAGACCTCGATGGCAGTGAGCCCTGACTTTCAGACATCTAAGGTGCCCTCTCTGAAGCTTGGGGAGTGCCCAGCTAGGTGGGAGGTGCCTCTAACTCCTTCGCTCAGCCAACCATCAGATGAGCCCTGACTTTTTGAAGAGAGAGGTGAATGGAGGTCACAGGGAAGAAGTGGAAGAGCACTGGATTGGGTGGCAGAAACTGGAGATGTGAGGCTGTGGAGCATCGGGTCTGACAGCCTGAGAAAGGGAGTCGGGGGAAGGATTTGGGAGGTGATTTGATGGTTAAATTAGGAAGGGCTGCTTGGAGTTACCTGTGCAGGAGCTTTTCAGCTCTGCTGGGAGCTCTGCGGGGAGCAGGAACTGGCTGGAGTTGCCAGGCATTGAGCAGTGGGGTCAGTTTGCCACGAACAGGAGTGGAGGGCTGGAGCATCTCTCCTACAGGGACAGGCTGAGAGAGCTGGGGCTGTTCAGCCTGGAGGAGACTGCAGGGAGATCTCAGAGCAGCCTTACAGTCCTTGAAGGGGGCTCCTGGAGAGCTGGGGAGGGGCTGTTTCCGAGGGCTGGGAGTGGTAGGAGCAGGGGGAATGGTTTCCAGCTGGAAGAGGGGAGGTTGAGACTGGAAGTCAGGAGGAAGTTCTTCACACTGAGGGTGCTGAGACCCTGGACCAGGTTGTGCAGGGAGGTTGTGGTTGCCCCTCAGCTCCCTGGAAGTGTTCAAGGCCAGATTGGCTGGGACCTTGAGCACCCTGGTCTGGTGGGGGGTGTCCCTGCTCCTGGCAGGGGAGGTGGAACTGGATGAGCTTTAGGGTCCCTTCCAGCCTGAACCCTTTGATGACTCTATGCAAGGGCTGAGGCACAGCAGTGCTGTTAACTGACTGCTCTCCTTCAGCCCTGTCTGAGTATCTTACCACGGCCCCTGACGTGATCTCTTCTGGGGAGACGATTCTGCCAGAAGGGTGGTCTAGAAGGACTAGAATAGGGTGTGGGAAGGCATCAACGAGCCTGCACACCTGCCCACCTCCAAATCGTTGAGTCTTCCTTTAACACCACCGCTCTGGTGGCCTCGCATGGCAGCGCCTCCCCTTCAGCAGTGCTAGGGGAGCGTCTGCAGTGCTCCTGCTGCCCTTGGTTGGCGCCCGGCATGAACACGCTGAGCAGTGTGCCGGGCTGTGGCTGTGCAGTAATGTCTCTGTCTGCCTTTCCAGGGAAGGACATGGCAGCAGTGCAGAGAACCTTGATGGCTCTAGGCAGCTTGGCCGTCACCAAGGATGATGGCTGCTACAAAGGAGACCCTTCCTGGTTTCACAGGTAACGTCCGGAGCACAGCTGCTCGGAGCGGTCTTTCTTGGGAAGCTGGGAGTGCTATCTGGGAAAGGAATGGAAGAATCTTGCTGAAGCTTTCTTGTAATGCAGAGGTGTTGTCCCTGGAGTCTAGACGAGGGAAGGAAAGACCCAGAGAGGGCAGCCTGAGGGCGTGTAGCAGGCATGGGGACCGTACCAGCTGTCTGGGGTTTGGCGGGGCGCGCAGCATCCTGGTACCCTGTCCATCTTCTGTGTGAGGGCCCACAGTGAGCACTGGAGAGGAGACACAACTTGCTTGTCCACTGGTACTGCTCCTAGAAGGAGAGCAGTGTTCCTTAGGAAATTGAGCCACAGGTTTTGGTGACGTTCATCTGTTTAGCAGCTTCAGCCAGCCCTCCGTATCCGTTTATGAAGAAAAGGGGGTGGAAACTACAGCAGCCATGCAGATCTGTGTCCCCTGAGGGTAGCTAGAAGGAAAAGTGATCTTCTGCCTCGTGACAAAGAGCAGGCAAAAAGATGAGCGAAGACAAGGCTCTTGTGGGTGTCTGCAAAACCTCCCCAGGCAGAGAGAAGGGATAGAGCTTCCTTCCAGCTTCCATCAAACCAACCCATGATTTAACTTCCTAGGCATCCTGTTGCCTGGGGACTTGCAGTTACTTGTGAACTCTGTCCTGGCAAAACTCTGTTGGCTCTGCAGTTCCAGTTGGCTTTGGCTGAGCAGCAGGGACAGGAAGACAAGGGGATCCTCACACGGTTAGCCCTCCTGCCCCTCCGGAGGTTTGGCTCTCCAGGAGCGCTCCTTATGCTGAAATGGCTGAGCTGTGGTAGTAAAAGAGTGCTGCTGGCTGCTTGTCTTTGATTTCCTTGAGTTTCCTGATGTGTAGGGGAGGCTCAGCACAGGTAAAGCCAGTTTCACTTGGCTCATCCTAAACCTTGAGCTGGGTTTAGCCGAGGCTGAGGGAGACTTGAATTTGTGGTGACTAAGTGCAAACTGCTCTGTACTCCTCGAGGGAAATGAGTTTAACTTCATGCAGTGCACCAGCAGGTCTGTGTTTGTGGACTCTAATTCAGTTTAAAACCCAGTTCAAATCCAATTACAGGCTGTAATATAAAGCAGACATGAGATCACTGCGACCCAGCCGGGCCTGTTTGGTCCAGGTAACTAAAACAATGGCCCACGTGGCAAAACTCAGGGCCATCTGGACTCTTACTTGTGGGTGAGGACATGGGCATGTGGTCACCACCCTCTCCCCTAGCTCTCTGTCCTGCCCCTGCTGCTGCCTAAGGTACTGTGGTGGTTTGGCCCAGGCTGGGGGCGATTTTGGAGCCACTGCCATGAGGGGAACTGGTTTCTTCTGGTCTAGCCCATCAGGAGTTGTTCTGGGAGAGGCTTACCCATCCCTTCATCCAGCTTCCTCGCTGCCACCCGGTGTCAGTGATGAGTTAGGGATCTCAGGCCGAGTCCTAATCATCTTGGTTAAATGGAGAGCAGTCTGGATGGAATGGAGTAAGGGAGCCGCAGTGATTGAGAGACTCCCACGCTTGAGCTCAGCTGTTTAAGCTTCCATAGCCAGCCCCACCAGACGTGACTGCCCTTGCTTTGTGTTCCCAAACAAGGCTCGTGGAGCCGTGGCTGTTTGCTTGCTCGTGGTTTGGCAACGACAGCAGCGTGTTGAGCACAGTTGGCACAGAGGTTAACAGCTCTGGCGGGCTCTGTTTCCAGCGAGGGTGATGCCAGGTGATGACAGACAGGCCAAGCAGGACGTGAGCTGCTGTTGGAGACAGTGAGGGGCAGCGACTTGCCCTTGCTTTTTCCTGCAGTCTCAGTTAGGGCCATTTCATTTTTGAATCATTGAGGCTGGCAAAGCCCTCTGAGCTCCTCCAGCCAAGCACAGGACCAAACATCACCCCAGCAGCCAGACCAGAGCACTCAGGGCCTCCTTCCACACCTACACCACTGCCCTGGGCAGTCCAGTCCAGGCTCTGACCCCACTCCTTTCCATGAAGAACTGGTTCCTAACATCAATCCCAGTCCTCCTCTGGTAGCTTCTGTCCCTGCCCTCTCATCCTGGTGCTGGTTGTCTGGGTGTAGAGCCTGACCCCCACCTGACTGCAGCCTTCCTTCAAGGAGTTGCAGAGAGGGAGAAAGTTCCCCCTGAGTCTCCTCTTCTCCAGGCTGAACACCCTCAGCTCCCTCAGCCTCTCATCATCAGCCTTTCCCTCCAGTCCCTTCCCCAGCCCCATCGCTCCTCTTCAGCTGCTGAAGCCCCTCCATCTCTTTCTTGAAGTCAGGGGCCCAGCACTGCCCCCAGGACTGGAGGGGAGGCCTCCCCAGTGCCCAGGGGAGAATGACGTCCCTAGTCCTGCTGGCCACACTAGTGCTGATCCCAGCCAGGATGCCCTTGGCCTTTGGTGCCACCTGGGCACCCTGCTGGCTCCTGTTCAGCCGGCTGTCACCCAGTGCTGCCAGGTCCCTCTCTGCCAGGCTGCTCTCCATCCCCCAGTCTGGAGCTGCAGGGGGTTCTTGTGGCCAAAGTGCAGGACCCTGCCCCTGTTCACCCTCATCCCCATGGCCTCTGCCCATTGCCCCAGCCTGCCCAGCTCTCTCTGCAGCAGCACCCTCCCCTGCAGCAGATGGGCACTGCCCCCCAGCTTGGTGTCACCTGTGAATTTACTAGAGGAGACTGCACCAGGCTGAAGCAGAGCAGACAGTGCGTGGTGGTGTCTGCAAAGCCATCAGACACTGAGTGCTCCTGAAGCTGGACTGTCCCCACCGTCTCCTTGATCAGCTTCTCTCTGTTCACATTTCTTCTTTCAGGTCTCTTTTCCTGTTCAGAGTTCCCTTTTAACCTTCTCCACAAACAGCCGAGCATTCCAGGAGGAGGAGAGAAATCTCGGAGCCTGTTCCTGGGATTTTAATTAAAAGCAAGACAGCCCCAGCGAACCTGATACTCAGTTAGGGAACAGGAGCCGCTCTGAAAACATCCTCCTCCTGGGGAGATGCTGGCAGGAGGCTGGTGCCTTCTGGAGAAGAGATTAAGCAGCAGTGAGAGGGGTTGTGTTGGGAAACTTCTGCATCCCTCCTCCAAAAGGGTGAGGGCTGTGGGATCCGAGAGCCTCTCGTGGGCTTCCATCAGCACTCTTCATAGTCGCGTGGGGAGCCATTCTGGAAGAGGCCAGGGTAGTCGTAGCTTCCTGTGGCTCCTCTGCCCTTTCTGCGTTGATGCTGCTGTGGGTTCTCCTCCTGCAATGCCCTGAGCACCCTCAGCCTGGTGGAGTTGAAGTGCTTTTGTGGACTGGAGCCAGAGTGCTCAGCGCAGCTCGGGAGCAGACCCTCCCCCGGAGCACGGCGTGGGTGGCTCTCAGTCCCAGCAGCTACCGCAGCTGCCGCTCTCATCTGGCGGGGGGGAGAAGAGAGGGGACTGCAACGAGGTGCTGTGTTGCAGGGGAACCTGATCCCAGGACAAACAGGCACAGCAGGGAGAAATAAAGTACCAGGGTGGGAGTAGAGTCTGCCTGATGGAAAGCATCCCTTAGTCTAGCTCTGCCCATGCAAAGGCTTTCTGGTCTCCCCCTCTCCAGGCTGAATCCCCCCAGCTCCCTCAGCCTCTCCCCATCAGCCTGTCCCTCCAGTGCCTTCCCCAGCTCCTCTGCCGCCGCTCCGGGACCTGTGCAGCCCCTGTGAGTGAAGCAGTGTGTGACAGGAGCCCGTGTGCTGGCGGCGCCACGGTCGGAGCCTCCGCTGATTCTCGTGTCCCCCACAGGAAAGCGCAGCAGAATCGGCGAGGCTTTTCGGAGGAGCAGCTTCGCCAGGGACAGAGCGTCATAGGCCTTCAGATGGGCAGCAACAAGGGAGCCTCGCAGTCGGGTATGACGGGCTACGGGATGCCCAGGCAGATCATCTGAGAGCACCCCTGTGTGTAGAGAGCGCGCCCCTTCAGCAGCATGGCCTGGTACAGCAACAAGAGAAAAAAAGCCGCTCCCGAGCCCCCCTTCTGTCTGGTTGTCAGTAGTTAGTGCTCCCCAGGGGTTGGGGTATTTGGGGTTGGGGTTGTTTCATTTGCAGCTGCAAGAGTTCCTCCAGGAGCTCGGGTTGTCGTGGTGGTGTGTGTCAGCTCGCAGCACGCGTGCGCTGCTGCCGCCCCCCTGTCCCTCCTGATCTATGCAAAGACGATGACTCTGTGTTCGTTTATTGGCCATGTGTTCTCTTCCACCTCTGTCTGACACCGCAGTTGTATTTCAGCCCGTAGCCTCGGTCTTTAATCCACTGATGAGATTGTTTGGTCTAAGAATAAAGACAAATGAAAGGCACCTCTTGTGCTCATTGTTCACAGGAGCTAAAGGCGGTTAAACCCAGCGGCCGATCGCACGGCTCAAGGGAGATGCTTTCTGTGCTTGCTCTGTGTCCCACAGGACAATCCTGGCTGGAAAGGAGCTCCCAGCTCCCCCAGTCCAACCATCCCCACCCCAACACAACCCCTCAGTTCCCGAGAGACTGACAGACACAGCCTGACCCCCTCCCTGCTGCCCCTTGAGCAGGGTGTGAAGCGCCATGGCTACAGGGTTCTTCAACACCTCCAGGCA